>JANIJH010000005.1:53356462-53379210 GCA_024520975.1 Erythroxylum areolatum
CAAATTCATTTAATTTCAGTCTCTAAATTTCAATGGCTTATCATAAAAATTCCTACACTCGCAAGTCTAAATTTTCCAGCCATTTGCCAATCAATTTCGGAACCGGAATCTAATCCATCAGTCTCTAAGACATTTTCCCGGTCCGAAACCATAATTCTAAAAATTTCTAAAAATTTCCTATAAATCCTCAAAAATACAAAACACAAGGTCCTATACTCCAATTTCAATTTCCAATCCCAAAAATTCAATTCAAATTATCCCTTAATTCCCAATAAATCATATCTCACACAAATTTACAATTCAAAACATAATCATAATTAATTGCCGGAAAAATCATGAATGCATGTCACTATGCATATGCATGTGCAAAAGGATCTATTCCTCTGAAATCAGAGGCCAAAATAATACTCAATGAATAAATGCAGTATAAATTCCTACCCTGTCTCAAATACCAATATGTCCATCACATCAGTAACGGGATGTTACAACGTGACCGTGATAATGTGAGGCTATAGAAGCAATAATTAAATATTAAAATTTACTAACCTTAGGTATGTTTTGTTGAGGGTTTATTAATAAAATATAATATAATGTAATATTATTCCATCATTTGGGAGGAGAGATTATAATAGAATATAATGGAAGAGAATGATTTCATGTTACATCTCATTCCATCCTAAGGAGTAAAAATGAAAAAACCTTCAATTTTGAGAGTTTAAGATGAAATATAAAATGATAAACAACTATATTACATTATAAACCCTTCATCCAAACAATATTTCACTATATTACATTATGAACTCTTCTATCCCTCCCAAATAACAATTTTCTAATATTATATCCATTTACGTTTCATTACATTCTATTTCATTCCATTCTATTAAAAACTTTACATCTAATCAAACATAGCCTTACAGAAATCTAATGAAGTTTGTTAGTTTTTTTGTTATTATTAATTTATATTTATACGTTTTCTAAATATTAGAGTTTTATTTTTATTTTTTGAAACCTTTTGATTAAATTTATCTAAAGGTCAAAATTGACTCTTTAATTGTGAAAGATTAAAATAGTGTTTTGAAAACTAGACCGAATCGGCTGATTTGGCCGAAATGAATACAAATTCGCCTGATTTTCGTTCCAGTTTGTATTATATAATCCTTGTGATAAACTGGTCGATTTTCTATAAAACTGCTCGACTTATAACAAACCAGTGAATAATTCGATCACCTTTTTGAATTATATGGGATCCACTTTTTGCATGTGGGACCCACCAAATTACATTTCCCTTTTTTCAGGCTTACTTGTGGGACCCACCATGAGTATTAAGTTAAACACTTATTTTTTGAGTTTTGATATAAGGAAAGTTATACATTTTAAACTAATTTTTAATCAATCTTTTTTTCTTTTCAATTATCACACGTTTTAATTAATAAATTATATTATCAATTTTTAAAATTTTTATTTATCATTTTAATTTTAAATTTTGTTTTAAATTATTATTGTTAAAAAAATAAGTTACTATTTTTATTCTTAAAAATATTAAATTTATTTGATATAATTAAAAATTATATTTATCAAAATTTATATTCTTTATTTATCTCCTTATATTTTTATTGAAATTTTTTAAATTATTTTTGTTAAAAACTAATTATTATTTTTGTCATGATTTGTTAATTAAATTTAATTATTAATTAGTATATATAAGTAATTTTGCTTATGATAATTTAGGAATGTCTTAAAAATATTATTTAAACTATAAAGAAGTATGTTTAAAGGACATTGAAAAAGAAGTTAAAATAAAGTTAGCTTTTTATTGGCTTTCTTTAAACATACTTTACCTTAGACTTTAAATAAATGATAATATAAAATATAATAATTATTATTATTATTTAAAAAGTTATGTTAGATTCAATTTTAGTGTAAATTATTAAATTTATTATCTATTAACAAATATTATTAGTACAATTTTATTTTATACTATATTTTTACTTTTTATAATTTTATAATTTATTTATTATATATCATTTAATATCAACGGAAATTTTAGAGCAATCAGGCGGCGGTGGAAATATTGCAGTCATACTTGAGTTTCTTTCGTTTATTCAAAGGCAGCATAACTTGACTACCTCGCGCGATTTGCGTTTGTTAAACCTGCAAGGTCAAGCGATCTTATCCCAATCCGACCAGACCATGCCAACTTTTCAAGTCCATTAAATATAAATTTAGTTATTGCTTGACTGTGACGTTGGCGTGTTCGGGAGATTTATGCGAAGAATTGAATCCATTGAAACTACACAACTTTGACAAGCAGTATGACTAATTCAGCCCCAAGTTTGCTGCGTCAGTTTAACCATTCAATTAAGTTGGCACGCTTATCTTTTAATATTAACGAACTTAATATAATTTTATTTTTTGAAATCATTTGTAGCACTTGGTGGTATTCTAATTTTAATACTATAATCAAATATGAGACAAAAAAAAATCGTCAAATGTAATAGAGTGAATTATAGACACTGAAAATAAGCAGATATTAACTTAGGGAACTGACTTTTAGGCTTGACAATGATTTACTTTTCTCATTATTCTTTATCCTAAAGAGAAATTTAAAAATGAAACATCTTTAACGTCCTTCAATGTACATTATCTAAGTTGAAAGAAACTACAATTCAAACTTAACTTCAAATATCATGTGAAGGGAAATAGTAATATAAAAATGGTAAAAGAAAAGCTGATCTATTTAATTTATGCGTTTTAGTACTTCTCTTTTTTTTAAAAAAAATTAAAAGGAATTTTCATTCACTATAGTAAAAGCTATATACAACAAAAAGATTGATTCTTCCCTAAGAAGACAAAAGTATTGCAATGACTAATATTCAAGTTTGTACATAATGGAAAAAAGCTACCCAGTTAAAGATTTCAGTTCCATCGCATATTGTCATTCAGATTATGACCTGTCAGATATCGTTGATGATGTTAGCTGCTAGTTGGTGTTGAGGGGTTAGCTCTCCCTGGTATAGTCTTCGATTCCTCTCCCACCAGATACTGTATATGGATAAGGTGAAGGTTGTATTTATCAACATGGAATCTTTTTTGCGATATTTTGCTACACTAATAACTTGTTGTAGCACTTGAAACCAGTCATATGAATAACAAAAGAACCCTAATTTGTGAAGCATTTGGCTCTATACTAATTTAGTGTAAGTGCAGTTAAAGAATAGGTGATTCCTATCTTCGGTTGTGAGATGACATAAAATGCATATAGGATCATAAGTGTCATACCATTTGTCTTTGGTGCTAAGTTTATTCTTAGTCACTAACCATGTGATCATGGAGGCTCTTGGATTGAGACTTTTCTTCCAAAGCAACTTAAACCAAGGCATTATTGGGTATACTGACTGAAGGCTTCTGTAAGATGACTTGTTTGTAAAGAGTCCTTTAGGATGAGGTTTCCAAAAAACCATGTCCTCCTGATTGCTATTGGTGATATTCGGGAGATATTGAATTAAGAGTCTGAACCCTCTATAGTTCCCAAACCATTGCCCATCGATAATGAGAGTTAAAGCTTTAGCTTAGAGTTCTGTTCTTTGGATTAATGGACTAAATTCAGTCCAATTGTCAAACTAGATAGAGATATTACATCCATTTCCCAGCTTATGAATGATGATAGGGTATATCTATGATCTGATACTTAGCATTTGCTTAAATACCCATGAGCAGTCTGTAAAGCTTGTTAATTGCCAGAAGTTTTGATTCTACAAGTATGTTTGATGGATCCATTTGATCCAAATGGCATTCTTATCAATATAAAGGCTCCATATCTTCTTACACAATAGCACTTTCTGCAGCAAGTTGGTTGAGAGTATTCCTAACCTATTTCCTGGGAAGCGTGACTTCTTCCCATTGGACTTTGGATTTCCTAGCGTTTTCCGTAGCCCCCAACTATAGAAAGGATTTTATAGTACGTTCGAGCTCCTTGATCACTTTCTTTAGCAGTATCAAGTGGTTGATCCAATGTTTTTATAGATTATTAAGAACTGATTGGATAAGTGTAGCTCTTGTATTTATGGAGAGAAACTTGTTTTGCCAAACTAGGATTCTGGCTTTATATTTCTCTAAGAGTAGAATACAATATCTGTATGTTAGCTTGGTGTGAGAGATGGGGACTCCTAAGTACTTGAAGGGAGTGGTGTGCAGTTCCATACCCAATGTCTGCACTATTTCAACTTTATTATTGACATCGACCGAATAAAAAAATTGCTCTTTTGAAGATTAACTTGCAAGCCTAACTAACTAGAGAACCTTTGTAGAATGTCTCTAAGAAATTCGATTGAAAATATATTAACTCCAGACAAAAGAAGCAAATCATCAACAAACATGAGATGTGTGATTTTTAGAGCTCTATATTTATACTGGAAACAAAATCTGCCATTATGAAGAATAAGTTTATCAAGCATTCTCAATAGCCCTTCTTTATCAAGCATTCTCAATAGCCCTTCCATGACTAAGATGAAGACATACAAGGAGAGGGGTCTCCTTGTCGTATTCCACGTGCACACTTCACTTGCTTTGTAAACTCCATTAACTAGAATACTTATTAAGGAGCTATGTAAGTAAAGCTTTATCCAATTAATGAAGTTCAATGGAAAGTCCATAGCCGACAGATATGCTTCAATAAAATCCCAACTTACTGTATCAGATGCTTTGTAAAAATCAATTTTCTAGAGGCAACTTTTTAATAACTCTTGCATAAGCAGTATAGTGTCACAAATGGTTCTACTTCTACGAAAGCTCCTTTTGTAAGGTTAACGATCTTCTTCAGTTCTTTTTTAAAACAACTAGCCAGCAGCTTAGGAATAACCTTGTATGGTATTACAACATGAGATGGGTCTGTAATTTGTCAAAAAGGATGGATTTGGTTTTTTGGGAATGAGACAGATGAATGTGTGGTTAACTTCTCTCAGCATTTTGTTTAATGACAATGTTTCTTGAATAGCTTGAGTGAACAAGTATCCTGTGATACTCCACGTGTATTGAAAGAAATAAGCAGTGAAGCCATCTAGCCCAGGAGTTTTCAAGAATTTTAGAGAAAAGAGTATTTCTTTAATATCAGAGTCATAGATAGGAGCTATTAGGAAGCCTTTAATGGATTAATGTAAAGGATTGTCGATGAATTTATGTATTGAAATAGATTGGTTGGTTTGGTGAGGATAACCCGTCAACTACTCAAAATAGGTTCCAGTGATATCCAAAAATGCTTATTGGTTAGAATGGTGATTACCAGAGGAGTTAGGGAGCTGCATAATTCAGTTGATATTTCTCTTGGCAAGTATAGAAGCATGAAAGAAGCCAGTGTTCTGATCAACATCTTTTAACTAGATGGTTCTAACTTTCTGGTGCAAGACTGATTATTGCAAGGAAAGTGCTTGCTAGAATTCATTAATTCTTTGCATTTCTATATAATGCAATTGGGTATTATGAGAAAATTGATAACAGTTAGTCTGAGCTTCTTTTGTCAATAGGCAAATCTTGTTCATTGTGAAAATATTGAGTATCTTAAAATTGTTAAACGTTTTTAAAGCTTTTAAACATATTGTTGAAAAGCACTTAATAGTAGGTAATTTAAAAAGATAAACATACCTTTTTAAATTAATTTTTTGTATAAAAAGATAACATACATAAAATTTTAATATTAATAAGATCATAATTATAATACATTTAAGTTGACTACATTTTAGTTAAAATGTATATTAAAAATTTGACTATATTTTTAAAAATGTAGCTAAAAAGTTTTGGCTACATTTCTTAAAACGTCACTAATAGTTTGTAGCTATGTCTACAAAAATGTAGTTAAAAACTTTTACTTATGTTTTGAAAAGCGTGGAAAATAATATTTTACTATGAAAATATTTCATAGCAAAAAAATATTGGCAACACTATGAAGGGGAAGTGTAGAAAAAATATTTTAGCAACGAATATGAAATAATGTAGCTTATATTTTTACCTATGGAGATTTGGTGATTATTCTAACAATGAATTTAAATTGTCACTAATTATTATTAATAACTAGCACTACAATAGTACCTTGAGCGACGAACACTTTTAGCGATGATTTTGTCACTTTTAGCGATGATTTCGTCACTCAAAGTACCATTGTAGTGCTAGTTATTGTTGTGTGTATAATACATTAAGACTTATTTCAAGGGTGAGGGTGATCGGTAAAGTTGCTTATGCTCATGCTCTCATTTAACTAAGAGACGAGATCCCGAATGAAGTTGCATAAAGTTGGAATTCCCTTTCTCTCATAAAGATATTCCTAGCCAGAAAATTTTAAGTTAGAGAGAGAAAATGTCGTTTATTAAAGAGAGAGAAAATGTCGTTTTCTCATCCGCAGCTTGAGAGAGAAAGAGAGGATTGAATGAAAATATTTCTGAAAGATCGACGGCATGTTGCAACGTTCGTTTGGAGCTTATCTTCAAGCTGAAGCTAAAACTAAAATTTAAGCAAAAGACAACATTGGAGGCGAAGAACATTAGCATTACCAGCTCCTGTTCAGATCTAGACAGGAGACGAGGTTCGATCTAGTCCTACTTGGATCTGAATGCCCGCTTTTCCTCTTTCTCTTGTCTAATGAAAACACACTTCCTAAAGGGCGAGAAGAGAGCCGTTGATTGCTTCTATTTTGGGGATTCAAAGATCCACAGCACGGTTTGTTCCTTTTCCACTTGTTTCTTTCATCCTTGACCTTACTGTAGTTAAAAACCACTGGTAACTTTGGTTTGGTTTGGTTGTAGTTTTGGTTTTGGTTTTGGTTTCCTATCAAGCAATGATCACCCTCTTCAGCTTTGAGTCTTTCATCTTGACCGACGTCCTCTTCACTTTGCCGAAGGCCTGTGGCAATGGCTGAAGTCTCCGATGTTTGCAATGGCTTCTCATACTGCTCTCAACTCCACCGAACAAGAAGGTCATGCTACAAAGAAAGTACACATTCGGGAATGCGAGGAGGACCCTCCTCCTCCTTCTGCACCTATTTTACAGAACAATCAACCCAGTTACAATATAGTTCTTACTGAACATTCTGATCAAGGCACTGGAGCGAGGGAACTGGATTGGCCTGTGGAGGAGCCCATCGAGATTGATAAGGGAGACATTAATCTGGTTCAAGGAGACTTCGGTATGGGTCTCGAATTGTCCAACACCTTCAGAGGTAAACTTGACCAATAATGAGCAATAGTTATTGTAGTTAAATTGCTCGGAAGGAAACTGGGTTTCAACCTGCTTAAAACCCAATTGCTCACAATGTGGAATCCTAAGGGTCCTGTTAAAATCATAGACATTGAAAATGACTTTTACCTGATCAAATTCATGGAGGAAGACGATTATATCCGGACACTAACACAGGGGTCGTGGGTGATTTTGGGTCATGCCCTTTCCGATCAGCCATGGCACCCAGGATTTAGACCATCCATTGGTAAGATTTCCCACGCGGTTGCCTGGGTGTGCTTTCCTGAGCTTTCTATAGCAAGATATCACCCATCAATCCTCACTGCCCTAGGAAACTTAGTCGATCGAACAATTAAAATAGACAACAATACCCAGAATTTGCAAAGGGAAAAGTTTGCCAGAGTCGCCATTGACATCGACCTTAGCTCCCCCCTCTACTCAGTAGTCGAATTAGATGGAGAGCTCCTCAGAGTTGCCTATGAAGGATTGCCATAAATTTGTTTCACCTGCGAAAGAGTTGGACACGATGCCGTGACATGTCCCACCAAACCGCCCGAACAATAAGCCACAGAACCCATCGCTGGAAATCAAGGAACGACCACTCCAATCGAACATCCAGGTGCATCATCCACTGATGGTCTTCGGAAAGAAGCATATGGGCCATGGAAACAGGTGTAACGCCGCAACTGCCAGCTAACAAACTCCTCAACAATCCAAAGAAGTGACAGAACAACCAGCATCAATCAGAAGGGGTTGAGAGGCTCAAGGTTTACGGTCTTGACAGAAAAGGAGTCGTTGGAGTATCTTTCAAAGAATCCTCAGATTGAGGAGGAGCACTAACCGTGCAACAACCACCCCTCACCGCTCCAGACCCACTCAATGGCAGTACCTAACTGACCAAAGATAACCAACGACATAACGCCTATAAGGTTGTTGACACCGGGCCTACGTGGGCTGCATAACTATAGGTCAAGGCTGACTTAGGCTATCCCCACCTGGACCACCCAACAAACCCACCCCAGCCTAACCAAACACTTCAACGTTTCAACCCACCTGCTAGCCCAACCTAACACTCCAGACCAACTCTAACCTCCACCGTTTTACCCAAAACGACAACAGCGACATATCATAACAAAGATTCCCACGTAGCGGTAGCTATTCCCTCCCACACTGATAATCCACACTGATAATATTATCAAAGATCAAACATTTCTTATGCCCATAAATAAAGAGATGGGCTGCGGGAATATGAAGGAGGATCCAATTGATGACAATCATAATATCGTGTCAATATCCTCACTCCAAAAATACACGCTACCCCTATCTAGACCACTTGATTCGGAAACAGATTCGACACCCGAACCTGAAACCACTCTTGATTCCGATACCCAGATGGATGAGATTCCACAGATCCACATAATAACCCAATGTCGGGTGCTGACTGTTATCTAAGATAACCCTTAAGCTTACCGATTTTCTTTCTCTGAATATTATTTTATGTCGATATTCGTATGGAACTGTCAAGAGGCTGAAGGTAGGACCTTTAAGCCCATCATCAAGAACTACATCAGAGTTCACAAACTGCTCCTTGTGGTTTTGGTGGAGCCACGTATAAGCAGTATACAAGCATTGAAGGTCATTAGAAGTTTGGGCTTTGAGCACTCGTTCCGAGTGGAAGCATAAGGATATTCAAGTGGCATTTGGTTATTATGAAAAGCTGAAATCGTCGTTCGTGCATTTGGTTATTATGAAAAGCTGAAATCGTCGTTCGAATTCTGCTCGCTCACTAACAATTTGTGCATACGATTATACAATGGGACCAATGGTCTTTTGACTTCATGACCATCTACACCAGCTTGGTTGACTCATGAAGGTTATAGCCAAGTTGTAGCTGATAATTGGAGCCTTACTTGTTCTGACTTTAGTGGAGTGCTAAAATTTTTTTTCGATAGTCTCTAGCATTGGAACTCTACTCATTTTGGAAACATCTTAGGAAAAAATGTCTGATGGTGAGACTCCAAGGCATACAAACAAAGATAGAAGACGAAGACTCACCTTCTATCCAAGAGCTGGAGGAGTATCTTCAATCTGAATTGGAACAAGTCCTTACTTAAGAAGAACTCTACTAGAATCAGCATTCTAGAAGTCAATGGCTAGGACAGGGAGATAGGAATACCAAATATTATCATGCTATCACTTCGACCAGACATCGGCACGTGAAGATAAATTCCTTAAAAAGACAAATATGGAGGCAAGATATCAGATTCCACAGGCATCTGACGTCTAGCCTAGAACTTCCTCAAGAAACTCTATACGACTGATTTACAGCCTCCCACAATCCGTCTGATCAATGGTCGCTTTCCACCCCTACCTCACCAAGCTATTTCCGAGCTAGCATGCCCACTCTGCCTCGACGAGATTCACATGGCCTTCTATAATATGGCTCCTAATAAGGCTCCAGGATTTGATGGCTTCACAGTGTTATTCTACCAATCTCAATAGGACATTGTTGAACCCTCGCTGATATCATTTATACAGAAGATTTTTTGACATGAAGTCTGAGAATATGAACTAAATCGCACAATTATGGTTCTTATACCAAAGATTCCGTCTCCCCCATCGATTACCCAATTCAGACCAATCACGTTATGTTTAGTGATCTATAAAGCTATTACCAAGATCATAGTCAACCAACTAAAACCTTACCTTGACAACCTAGTAAGTCCTCCCCAATGCAATTTTGTCCCAAGACGCTTAATAACGGATAATATAATCATTGCTCAAGAAGTCATCCACATAATGAAGAGGAAAATTGAACGCAAAGGAATAATGGCTATTAAGGTGGACTTGGAAAAAGCTTACGACAGGTTGTCTTAGGACTTCATTAAGGACACTCTTACCAACATTGGGATACCTGACTCTCTAATCAACCTCATTCTGAAGTGCATTTCTTCGGTCTTTATTCAAGTGAACTGGAATGGCGAACTAAGTGATGAATTTTGTCCCACGAGAGGTAAGCGACAGGGAGACCCCATATCGCCCTACCTCTTTGTCCTGTGTATGGAATGTCTAGGACAATCAATTGCCCACTCAGTGACACAAGGACGTTGGAAGCCTATTCAATTAAGCAAACAAGGACCTCCTATTTCTCACTTATTCTTTACCGATGACGTTATTCTTTTCTCCGAAGCCTTTGTAGATCAAGTGCACATTATTCGAGACACGATCAATGTTTTTTGTACGGCTTCTAGACAATGCGTCAGTCAAGAGAAATATCTTTGTTTTTTTGCAAGACATCCCTTCTTCAGTGTCCCGCCTATTAAGCGGAGAATTGGGTTTTAAACAGATGACTAACATAGGTCGATATCTCGAAGTGCCTCTTTTGCACGAACGAGTCAATAGATGAACCTATCAACACATTCCTGATAAGGTTCAACAACGGTTATCCAGATGGTTAGCGAATCTATTATCCTTTGTAGGACGAATCACCCTGACTCACTCAGTTATAGCGGCCCTCTCCAGTTACACAATACAGACAGTCCGTTTGCCATGAAGACTTTGTGATGAGCTGGAGAAGCTGATACGCCAGTTCCCGTAGGGCTCGTCTAATAAACAAAAGAGGACTCAGTGAATTGGGAGAAAATCTGCAAATCGAAAGAAATGGGGGGCTTAGGTATTCGAAAAATCTAAGAAACCAATGATGCTTTCCTAGCAAAATTAGGGTGGTCGCTGATCTCCAAGCCTAAAGCGCTATGGGTGAAAATTCTCTCTGTAAAGTACAATTTTGATGTCAATAATCTACCCTCCTCTATTAAAGCAACCAGAGGATCAATAACTTGGAGGAGTATCAAGGCTATGTGGCACATTCCCCCAAGACATGAAATGGATGATATGTGATGGTGCAAGGACTCAATTCTGGCTCAACTATTAGGTGGAGGGTGTGGGACCCCTTATCACACATGCAACAATTCCCATTCCCCAAGCCTCTATAAATCTCCAAGTTTAGCATTTTGTGGACATAGACTGTAATTGGCATTGGGAAGCTTTTCAATCTCTACTCCCGAAGTCCATTTGTAAGACTATATCGGGAACTTTTCCCCCTCAGCCCTACCTTGGACAGGACAAGCTGACATGGGGATTTTTAGATACTGGACAATTTATTATTGCATCAACATATTCCAGGATTATGGAACACGATGATGAACCGACTAACAAAATCTGGAAGGTGATTTGGCTGCTCGCGCATGATCACCTGCTCTCGAACCAACAACGAGTTTGCAGAAAACTCACTATGGACAGAGCTTGCTATCACTATCGTCTCGAAGAATCCTCGCTGCACGTTGTGTGCGATTGCATCAAAGCCCACACCGTGTGGGACAGTTTCTTGCCACAAATAATCTCAGATAACTTTCTCACTATTCCAATTCGAGAATGGCTCACCAAAAATCTTCAACACCACCAACCTATTCACGTGCATGATCGATTGTTTTTGGTACGACTTGTTGGTTCCTGTGGACTTAGCGAAATAAGGCCCTTTTTGATGACCAGTTCGATTGGCCAACCTCACCAATTGACCACATTTCCAACTATGCCCTCCAGATCTATGAGTCGTCTGTCTGGAAAAGTAGAGCAGATATTGGTCGTCAACCTCGACAAAAACATCTAATTGGTTAGCGTAAACCCCCTTATGGGTGGGTAAAATTAAATACGGATGGAGCATGTAAGCGTTCCTCGTACTCAACCACAACAGGGGGTCTCATCCGTGATAGTACAGGTGTTTGGCTTGGACGTTTCAGCTAGAATCTCAATTGGTGTTCATCTATCTCTGCGGAACTCTGGGAGGTATTTTCTGGGCTCACACTCGCTTGGAATAATGGTTATTGGCGGATCAAACTAGAAGTGGACTCCACAGCGGTGCTGAATCTCCTGTCTTCCTCAACTACTCGATCAAGGGTTCTCAATCCTCTCATCATGGCCATCAATGAATTATTCACTCGAAACTGAACTGTTGTATAACGAGATACCTATCAAGAGAGCATCAAATGTGCAGACTGGCTTGCAAATTTTGCAGAACGTTTTTTCTTCAGAATCACGATTTTTAATACTACACTCATTGGGGCCATTTTATCTTTTTAGAAGATATGTCGAGAGTCTGTTTCCCTAAAATAATCATGTAATTGTATCATCTTTCTTCCTTTAATTAAAAAAAAAAATAGACATAATAGTTACCAGCTATTTACCTCAATAATAATCACAGCAATCTTAAAGAATGTAATTATATGCCCACATACCCAGAACCAAAAGTCCGATGTCTGAAAGCCTTAAACACAAGTAGAGATTGGATAAGTTTCAATTCTGAAATGAAGTGATTTTACGAGAACATGGCAGTCAATTGTGGAAAAAAGAAGTGATGTAAGTGACTTTAAAGGTTAGGCTGAAATTCTTATGGATAAATATCAACTTATTAAAAACTGTTGAAGGAATCAACAATGTACCATAGGAATATATTGCGCCTTGTAAGACTGGTTAATAGATGAAAACGACCGCCACAAAAGAATAAGTGAGTCGATATATCCCAAGTTAATTAAGCAGGATTTTCCGAGACAAGGAAGGTAGCTCAGAACCCAACTGCTAGATAATCATTGAACGTGTGACTGACTTGCAATGCTGAATTTTCCGCCAGCTACTGTTGATTTTCCATACGGTGACTGACTTGCAATGCTGAATTTTCCGCTAGCTACTGTTGATTTTCCATACGGTGACTGACTTGACAGTGCTGATATGCAGCACTCCACCCCTATAAAAGGGAGCTAAAATTTTGAGAGTTGGCACTTGGAGTTTCAACCCTCTTCCTTATCTAGTCTCTTCCAAAATGGCTATGACTAGATCTTTTTCCGCTGACAAACGTCAGTCCATCATCTCTGTAATGCTTTTTTTTGGGATGCTTCTATCAAGTATATATGAAACAGGTAAGCTCAAAGCATGCATTATGTCTAGAATTGTGCCATCCAAATCAAAAACTAGTTCTTATTAGGAATCTGGCTTTGTGAATTATAAATCAGAAACATACTTCAAAATACTTCTCATTCCATCCTGTAGACAGGAGTTGTTAATTAACTGGTTACTTGTGCTTGTGCAGATGCTCAAGTAGGTGTCTGCTACGGAATGCTTGGCAACAACTTACCGCCACCAGGAGACGTGGTAGCAATGTACAACCAGAATAACATCCGTCGAATGCGACTCTATGATCCAAACCAAGCAGCTCTTCAAGCCCTTAGGGGCACCAATATTGAGCTCATGCTTGGCGTCCCAAACACAGACCTTCAAAGGGTTGCTTCTAATCAAGCCAACGCAAACATGTGGGTGCAAAACAACGTAAGAAACTACGGCAATGTTAGGTTTCGATACATAGTAGTTGGAAACGAGGTCAAGCCGACAGACTCTTATGCGCAGTATCTAGTTCCTGCCATGCAAAACATTCGCACTGCACTTACTTCAGTTGGCCTCGGAAACATCCAAGTCTCGACGGCCATTGACACAGGTGTTCTTGATGTCTCCTCCCCGCCCTCAAAAGGCTCTTTCAAACAACAGTATCGAGCTCTTCTCGATCCCATCATTCGATTTCTAGTGAACAATCGATCCCCATTACTTGTCAACTTGTATCCATACTTCAGTTACATAGGAAACACCAGAGATATCCGTCTTGATTTTGCACTTTTCAGTGCTCCATCGCCGGTTGTCTCCGATCCGCCGCTTAGATACCATAACCTTTTCGATGCGATTCTGGATGCAGTTTACTCTGCCTTGGAGAAGGCTGGTGGGAGATCGCTGGACATAGTGATATCGGAGAGTGGTTGGCCGTCAGCTGGAGGAACAGCAACATCAGTTGACAATGCGAGGACTTACAACAACAACTTGATTCAACATGTGAAGGGTAACAATGGGACTCCAAAGAGGCCTGGAAAGCCTATCGAGACCTACATTTTCTCCATGTTTGACGAGAACAACAAGAACCCGGAATTTGAGAAACACTGGGGCGTGTTTCTTCCAAACAAGCAACGTAAATATCCAATCAATTTCAACTAAGAGTTGAAGAAATTTGCGTCACTCTAGTCATGAATAAGGATACTAGTTATACGATAACTAGCTAGAAAATAATTGTGACTCTTGATCCCAATTCAAATGGAATTCAAACTCTTGTCATTAGTGCACTGTCCATTAACATTATGTATAATCTTCAAAAGTCACAAGGGAGTACTTTTTATGTGTCATAAGTTAAAAAGGGTGAAAAAGGAAATAGAACAATACACTGAAGTCCTTCACTCGTGTATAATAAGAACTTAAATACATAGAGTTGACTTTTAAGATGCCATAATACAAAAATACGTAAATAGATAGATGATATCGTATCAACATAAAAGAAAATTAATTTAAATATTTTGTAGGATCAAAAGAAATTTATGAAAGTGTTCATAGTCTAAAGTAGTTCAACCAGTTTCATCCATAAGTGAAAGAGGCCCAAAGACTTGAAGTTCTAAAGTTATTTGATTAGAAAATTCATGTATATATCAATTAAGAAGTTTAAGATTTAAGAATTCTAGATAGTTAATGCATAATTGACATGTGTTTTTAAAAATAGTGCAGGGAACAGGAAGTTAGGAAGTTACCTGAGGCAGAAGTCCATAATAGGAAAGTTGAGAAAATTGTGGAATATAGTTAACATAAACCGGGGAATGGACTAGAAGTTAGGAAGTTTAGTTATAGAATTCCAAAACATGAATAGAGGCAAGTAGTTAACTAAAATATAGGGAAATAGGAAATCATGGCAAAAAAAAACTTAAGAATGAAATGACCATAAATTTACCACCATCATGAGGACAAGTGGAAGAACCCTCGCCAACACAGTAAAAATACAACAAAAAATCACCATTAACCTATTTTAAATACATTTTGTTATTTTCCAATTTTCTTTACTTTGCAAATTAACCTTTTTCATATCGAATTCTCTTTTCCCCTTTTGCAACAATCAATTAGTGTCTAAATTAAAATTTCATTTCGTTATATTTAAGCATTTTGGTAACTTAGAATCCATTTTCTAAATTTTTCAAAGCCCACTTATATTGTCGATAGAAGTCAAGTATAAATTCTAGTAGAATTCCTCCATAGAATGCTAATATTCCAGAAAGCCTCCAACTATGAAGGAAGAACTCCCTATAGCTATAAGGAATGAAGGCTTTGTATCTGAAATAGTAGAGAATCTTAAGAAAGTGGCCTCACTTTCAACTAATTTTCTTGCTAGTGAAAATCCAAAATTGTTGCAATGGAACAACATTTTTTGCATAAATGAAGTTCTAGAATTGAATTCTAACACAACCTCCTTAACATATGTAATCAAAATTTTAATAGAGAAGGTTGACAAATTACACGCTATTTTGATACAATTTGCTAGGCAAAATTCACCCACTTTAGCAAAGTAAACCTATGAAAGATTTAGGGGGCATCCTGCTTTTAATTCAATGGAAGTCAGAGAATGCAGCTTCCTTCTAGCTACTTCCTCTATAGATGAAAGATAAGTCCTTTAACAGAAGAGAGAGGATATTCCTATGGAACCTCCTTGCATTAATATAGGTAATAATCAACATGTAGTAAGATCTCAAATTCCCAGTAGGCAAGGATTTAGTGGGGAGGCTAGAGTTAATGGGCCACAATAGGGTCTATGAAGTAACATTGTAGCTGTAAATTGTAATTCCATTATTCACCCACCACAAATGAGATTACAAGTTGATATGGAAGCAATAAAAGAAGTAATTTAGGAATCGTACGGGCCTAGTTTAAGATAGTTTAGTTGTCTAGAATTCCATAAGCCATATCTAGAATAGATTAATCAAAAGAATCCTTATCCCCTTGGCTAGAAAACTCCCAATTCAACTTATTTTTAGGTAAAGATGGTCAATCCGCCATTGAAAACATCACCAGATTACAATGTGGAGAATTAGCTACTTAAGAAAACTTCAACTACTTTAAGCTCATGTTGTTCCCAAATTCAATAATAGGGACGACCTTTTTATGGTATGCTTTGTTGCCTAGGAATTTTTTTTTCTAGGTTGAAATGGAAAGATTGCTTCATACTTAGTTTTTTAGAATTAAACGCGAAGTTATCATAACTAAGTTGTCAAGGGTAACTCAAAAGAGTTGTGAGAATACTGATATGTTTATCACCTATTTTAAGAAAATGAGAAGTCGATACTAGATCATGCTTCTATAAACTAAAAATTTAAAATTAGCCATTGAGGGTTAAACATTAAACTATGAAAGAAATTTCAAGACATGGAGTTTTATGATTTCTATTAGTTGGAAAAAAAGTCTCTGAATATGAAGAGCTCCTTAAAGAAGAAGGTCACCATAAGAAGAATTCACTAGGCACTTATGTTACTAAGAAATTTTTTTTGATATTAATTAAAGTCAACATCTTTAGAACTTACATTTCCCCTTCTTAGAGTGTAAACCTTTAGAAGTCAAAAAATGTAAACTTGGTTGACCTAAGTTTAATACACCTTTAACATTTCCAAAAAGGAGGATTTTTTAATTATTTATTGCAAGAAAAGTTTATCATCTTACCCCTAGAGGATATAATCATATAAAAAAGAAAATTAAGGTTAGAGATTATTGCAAATAATCACTATACTTGGAGCTACTCGACAAATTCATGTTGGATATTTAAGAATGTGATCTAAGACTATATCAATAAAGGAATTATGACATTTTCTAAAGTAGACTAGGCTATGCTAATATATAAAGATCCATTCCCATTAGTGGCAATTGTTGATTCCATTGAATCGATTTATACCTATTGTCAGACATTGAAAAGAAGTTGAAAATTATGGAAAATTGACCCCATCAAATTCAAGAACAATGGTTTCAGTTCTTGATATATGCTTAATTGATTATACATTTAATTCATAACACTTAGTAATTAATTCTATGACATGCTTAAGATATTCACTTTAGTTTATATTTGGTTTTAAGTACAGTTCGGTAGCGAAAAAGCTAAAGTGAGTTGAGGGCACAATATTTAAGCCATCTTCTTGAGATTCACACTCCCTTATCTTTATGGAACAAGAAGGAGAAGGATTAGAGCAAGAGGGGACAAGAAAATGCAAAAACATGAAGTATATATGGTGTATAGTAGTTCACAGCCATGCATGAAATTATCATTGCCGTGAGACATCTCTCACGACCATGAAAAATGTGTCATAGGTGTGGATGAGTCTCACGCCTGTGACATATATTGGATAGGTGTGACACTCCTTGTCATGCCCACGTAAAGGAGGCTCTCATCTAGAGCATGCATAGTTGTGAGCAACATAATCACGCCCGTGACTATAACACCTGGCACTCAAATAGTTTTTTTAATATAAATAGATATGTTGCGACGACAAGAACTTAATCAAAAGTTTAGACGAAGCATTTTCGAGTTGTGAGGTCTTGGTTTTGAAAAAGAGAAGGGGCAAAAACTCCATTCCTTTGGAGAGCCATAAAAGGTTGAGCTTCCCGATGCCAATTCGGAGGTGATATCAATGTCAAAGAACCAAGTTAAGAATTCTCTCCATTATGTTTGTTGTTCTTTCTCTCTTAGGGATTGATTATGTTATCCTATCTTTACTGTTTGGGTGTTATGTAAGAATGATTGAATCTCTATTTGATTGTTTTTATTTATGAACCTATTGCTAAAATCGAATACAATATATAATCGTTGCGATTCTGATTCATTTATGGCAACTAATGGTTTAAAATTATTAAGGATAATATAACCTAGATTAAATGACCCCAGCTTATGTGATTGTTGTTTTGATTAATCTATTTTCCTAACTCATAATGTGGCTATCCAATAAAATCTAAAGATCTTGCTCTAGGTTGTTCAATAGCTAGGTTTAATTAACAAGCTCTTCCTAATTAAACACTACCTAAGGAAAAATCGAGTCTAACAAGGCTTGTTGTTAATCTACTATTAATAGTTGCTAGACGAGGTATAAGAATAACAACTCGATGAAGTATTTAATTATGTGTAGGCTGAGATTGAACCGTTGATCGAATCCCCCCATAACATAAACAACAATTTATTTCATTGCAAAAGCTTTACACACTCTCTTAGGGATCAACCTAGACTTATCACTGTTATAATTATAGGTCTAGTTATTTTGAGTAATGTTATGATGCGTTATGTTAGTTCCTAAATATAACACCAACTTCAAGAATTAGGGCCAACAAATTCCTATAATCTAATAGATGGGAGAAATTTGAAGGAAAAATCATCAAGCATAATTCATCTAAGTTTGTAAGTAGAGAAATGAACTTCGAATTCCAAGTTATCAATGTGGTTAACCTAGATTTGTGGAGCCATCTTTTTGATAGTGGCAATAAGTAAAACATCCGAAGGATTTGATACTATAAACCCAAACTAAGAAAAGATAGCTTCAGCAATAGAGATCCACTGCCAAGGTTGAAAAAATAAATTAGTATTAACGGAGGATCCAACCTTAAGAAAGACATTTCGTGTGAAACCTATTTTCTCTAAAGAAAGCACTATGGACGCTAACATTAAAAAGGGAAGGTAGAAGTCATCAATAAAGAACGAGATAATACATAAGTGAATCTTAGATTCCATAAGAAGTCAACTCTCTTTGGGAGCAAAGAAAAGGACTCCAATGAGTTCGTTACGATTAGGGAAATTCCTATATAAAGTTTATGTATTGTTTCATCTATAAATCTCTTACCTTCATTTAGAAAATCTAATGAAAAAGAAGAGAAAAAACCTTGATGAGAAAGGAGGATTCAGGATGTTAGTATTGGTAATAGGACCAAGAATTCCTAAAAAGATGGTGTTAGCAAAGCCAGCTGATGTTATGACATAGTATATAAGAACTTTAGTCTCATATCGACTAAAAACTAACTTAAAGAGTTTTATTGGATAATAAATTGGTAGTAAAAATTATTATAACTGAAATTATAATATATTTCAAAAAAGTAGATGTGATAGCAGCACGTTACAACACTACTCAAAATAACTAGACTTACAACTATAGGATTGATGAGTCTAGATCAATCCCATAGAGAGTGTTCAGTTTGCTTTTGTTATGAAAAGAATTGGTGTTTAGGTTTAGGGCATTTGACTTCAAATAAGAAAATAAAACTAAACTAACTAACAAGCACAAATTAAAGAAAACTTTAAAAAATGATGAATACGTTAGGGACTCGACCATCAGTTTAATCTCAACCTACACACAATTAATCGTACTTCGTTGAATTATCATTCTCATACCTCTCCTAACAACTATTAATTGTAGGTTAACAATAAGCTCTGTTACCTGGTTTTTTTCTTAGGTCATGTTTAATTAAGAAGAGCTTGTTAATTAAACCTAGCTATCAAACAACCTAGAATAAGCTCTTTAAATTTAATTGGGCAGTCACATTATGATTTAGGAAAAATAGATTAATCAAGACAACAACCATATAAGCTCAAGTCATTTAACCTAGGTTATATTATCCCTAATGATTAAAAATCTTTAGTTGCCATAAATGAATCTCAACATAATAACTATAGATTATATTGAAATTCTAGAAATGGGTTCCTACATAAAAACAATCAAATAGAGTATTCAATCATTCTTACGCAACACTAGTTCTTCGACGTTGATATCACCTCAAAATTGGATTTAGGAAGCTAGCCCTCTATAGGTTTCCAAAGGAATGGAGCTTTGGCCCTTTTCTTCTTCAAAACTGAGAGCTCACACATAAAACAAAAACCCCAAAGGAAAACATGTATGTTTTTTTATGGCAACACAATGTTTTTATAATAAAAATTAGGATTTGGTGAGCTGGCCATTTTTTAGGAACATGCATGATATTGTCACGCCCATGAGTGTGTTTCATGGGCATGATTTGGTGTGTCACGCTCACGACACACTCTCACGACCATGACTAAATTGTCATAGTTGTGAGACTTATCTCATGGCATGACAATTTGCTTCTTTAATTTTTTTGGCATTTTCTCATCATCTCTTGCTCTGATCCTTCTTATTCTTGCTCTATAAAGACAAGTGATTGTGATTCTTAAAAAGATGACTTAAATATAGTGCTTTTAACCAACTTTAGCTCTTTCACTTCTAAATTGTACCTAAAATCAAATAAGAACTAAAGTGAATGTCTTAAGCATTTCATATCATTAATCACTAAGTGTTATAAAATAAACGTATAATCAATTAAGCACATATCAATTTCCCTCATAGTTATCTTTTGACCGTACTCTGGAAAAACATGATAATCAAAATCATAGATCTAAAAACATTTACTCATTTCTCATATTTCTAAGAATATATAGTTATAAACAAAAATGAATAACCTTCAAAAATCGTAACAAGAACTTAACTTTCAACGCTTTTACTCATAACCAATCAACATTCATCACTTTTAAAAACTAAGCAATCTATAGGTAGACTTGCAGAAAATGTTTTTAAATAAGATATATTCATAAGTACACTAAAAAACCATTCATGATCTTGTCATTCAATAACTTTGCATATCATTTCATTTCTCCACAATTAAGATCCACCATTAAGATTCACATGCATAATCATGAGTCATAGGACTTTTCAAGGTTATAATGTGGACAAGGGTAAGGTGAGATATATTTGGATAATGTAGTGTAAAAGTCATCAAAGCTAGTGAAACAAGAAAAACACTCAATATACCATCAAGCGCAAAAGCCAAAACTCACTCACAATTGTGTACATCAATTATGATGAATGCAAAAACTATGTTTCTTAGCTTAAATTCAAGCTCTCATACCACAAATCACATGAAGCATAGCTAATTAGAAGGAATCACTTATACAATTGATGATAATATATTGAAACTACAAGGAATGATCCATTAAAGCTACATCTACCTCATATGCATCAGATTCAAGTAACCCATTCATGCAACTTTAGAAAGAGACATTGATCATAAATAAATTTGCAAAACAATTATCTTTGCTCCTAGATACTTTTATTTAAACATTTTTCTTTTTCTTTTTCTTTTCCATTTTATTTTCTTTTTTCTTTTACTTCTCTTTTTTTATTTCTGTTTCTTTCATTTTCTTTTCATTTAAAAATTGAAAGAAGCTACATCAACATGGGAATTTCATTAATAAGACGTAACATAACGTCCTAAGGATTGGGTTGGATATTTGGTTAAGTTTAAAGCAGGTAATGTGGTTAGCATAACAAGAAAGGCTAATAAAGCTCAATGGGGTTTAACAATAAGAAAATTCATATCAAGAGGTAAGCTATGTGGCCAATTTAGTTCATAAAACAAAGAATGCTTATATCATTTCCATATTAATGCATGTGATAAAAATGTAGTCTTGAATAGAAAATCAAAGCAAAGTTAGGATGTTCATGTCATAAAGGTCACATATAAACAAAAGATAATGAGACTGATATGGATGTGTCAGTCTAATAAGTCTCAAAATCTCACTAACTTTTCTCTACCACTAGTTACTACTCTTATAAAGATAATGTACATTGACTAATCATAAGGGAAAAAGTATATGTTAAAGTTACCATGGATTTTTTTATTCAATTTATACTCTAATCATGACTATAAAGTCCAAGAAGCAATAGAAAAATGAGAAAATGTTTATTTTCTTGTTTAATTCTATCTCTGTTTGATTGAAAAATTAAAGACAAGTAAGAAACAAATAAACTTAAAAACACACATGTATATAAGAAAAAATTTTAGAAATGTAAATGAAAGAAACTAACTTCCCTTAGGTTGCCTCTTAAGAAGTGCTTTTGATTAGTGCCACTGGCTTGACTCCTTATTTTCCTTATTACGTGATAAAATCATGATCTTCGAGTGTCACATGCGCTTCCTCCATTTGAGGTTGTTCCGGATAGGGCTTAAGTTGATGACCTCTAAGTTTTAGCATATTCCTTATCTTCAAAATCTCAATCTTTACTGAGTACCCGCACTCTTGGAATATCTCAAATGTCTCTTCACCTTTTTCTTGCTAGTTTGATTTCTCCAATCTGCTATTTAAAGGTGAAGGTTTAATATTAACAATAATAAGGGACTCAACATTTACCTTTAAGCTAAATGATATTTCATTTTCTACTTTGAGCTCCTCCTCCACTTCTTCAACACAAGCAATTCCTTGAGTAGTTCTCTCAAGATTCTTAAGCTCCTCTTCAATCTATAACAACTCTGCATTAACATCCCTTGGGTATAACTTAGGTTGAGATAATTGTGTATCTTCACTTTGTGATGCTAGTCGGTTGATAGCTTCTACTAGTTGACCCACCTCGCTTGCCACGTTCTGAAGTCTAGACATTGTATTTTGGTGGAATTGCATCATATTTTCCTAAAGTTGCATCATATCCTCTTGGGACTATTGTCCACTATGTTGAATGTTGGGCCCCGACTCGTAATAAGCATGCTTAAATTATGTTGAGACATGTTTAAATTATTTTGAGGTTTTAGTTTGA
>JANIJH010000005.1:53520928-53541555 GCA_024520975.1 Erythroxylum areolatum
GACAATCCTAATAATCCTTGTGATCTATCCCGGAATATTTCTATTCCTATCACATAGGATGCCTCACCCATATCTTTTATTTTGAAATTATTAGAAAGAAAATTCATTACATCATGTAAGAAAACAACATTATTTGCAGCAAGA
The DNA here is from genome assembly GCA_024520975.1 of Erythroxylum areolatum. Classification (NCBI taxonomy): domain Eukaryota; kingdom Viridiplantae; phylum Streptophyta; class Magnoliopsida; order Malpighiales; family Erythroxylaceae; genus Erythroxylum; species Erythroxylum areolatum. Next base: position 53,521,073 of record JANIJH010000005.1, read on the forward strand.
AGGGTATCTTCAACATATAGGACTAATATAATGAACTTGCTCCCACTAACCTTCATATAGATACTCTGATCAACGGTGTTTTCTACAAAATCATATGACGTAATGATATCATTAAACTTTAGATACCATTGTCGGGAAGCTTGCTTCAGTCCATATATTAACTTCTTTAATTTACACAATAATCGTTCCTTTCCTGTGTTCATGAAACCTTCTGGTTGATCCATATAAACTTTTTCTTCCAAGTCACCATTTAGAAAGGCAGTCTTTACATCCGTTTGGTGAAGCTCTAAATCAAAATGAGCCACTAGTGCCATAACAATTCTTAAAGAGTCCTTCTTCGAAACTAAAGAGAAGGTCTCTTTATAGTCAATACCATCCTTTTGAGTGTAACCTTTGGCAACAAGTCTAGCTTTATACCTCTCAGCCTTGCCTTGTGAGTCACGTTTGGTCTTTAAAACCCATTTACAACCCACTTGTTTTGCACCTTCCAGCAACTTAACTAATTCACAGAATTTGTTTTCATCCATCGATTTCAACTCTTCTTTCATAGCATTGAACCATTTTTTAGAATTGTTACATTCCATGGCTTGTTTGAACGAGACTAGATCCTTATCAATGCTCAAGTCACATTCACGTTCAAGTGAGTAAATTTCATAATCACATGAAATAGCTGGTCTCCTTTGCCTTATAGACCTTCTTAATGCTTCATCTTGTGACCTTACTTGATCATTTGTAACTTGATCATCATTAGCTAGTTTGTCATTAATATGTTCAGTTTGTAGAATTGGAACATTAATTTTTTGTTCCGGTATGTTACGCATCCGTGATGCAACAAGAGGAATAACAACCGGTGGAATCACATCTGATGTGGTAGTGTCTACTCGTCTTGGATAGTTTCTACTAGATTCTCGTGAATATCTACCTTTCGTGGTTCTCCACTCCCACTGATTTGACCATTCTCAATGAACCTAGCGTTACCAGACTCAACTATTCTCATACTATAGTTAGGACAATAAAATCTATACCCCTTTGACTTTTCGGGATAGCCGATGAAATAACCACTAACGATTCTCGCATCAAGCTTCTTTTCATGTGGATTATACAGCCTTACTTCTGCCGGACAACTCCAAATGTGAAGGTGTCATAAACTAGGTTTCCTTCCTGTCCACAGTTCATAAGGTGTCCTAGGAACTTCCTTACTAGGAATCCTATTTAGCAGATACACAGTGGTCTTTAATGCATGCATCCACAATGATAAAGATATAGTACTATTACTTAACATGCTCCTAACCATTTCCATAAGAGTACGATTTCGCCTTTCAACTACACCATTTTGTTGTAGTGTATTAGGCATTGTGTATTGTGCACATATGCCTCAACTAGCAAGAAACTTTGCAAATAGACCTGGACATTGTCCATTTTCATCAAATTTTTCATAATATTCAGCACCTCCGTCTGACTTCAATATCTTTACTTTTCTATCTAACTGCCTTTGTATCTCATTAATGAATACCTTTAGGATGTCCACAGATTGAGACTTCTCATGTAGCAGATAAATATAGCCATATCATGAGAAGTCATCAATAAAGGTAATGAAATATTTTTTGCCACCCCAAGAAGGAATATCGAAAGGACCACAGATGTCAGTGTGTATTAATTCCAATGATGTGCTACTTCTTATGGCTGGATGCTTTGATATATGTTTGGTTTGCTTGCCTTTAATGCAATCCACACATATATCCTAGTTAACAAAATCCAATGGAGGTAAGATTTCATTTTTCACTAACCTCTGTACCCTTTCTTTGGATATATGACCTAATCTTTTATGCCAAAAAAAAGCAGAACATTCATTATATGCACTACATTTATTTTCTATAATATGGTCATCATGAAACAGAAATTCAGCAAAATCAACATCAAGATTGAAACGATATAAACAATCAATTAATGTATCAGAACCATAATAGTACTTATGTTTATACAATGAAAAAACACTGTTTCCAATCTTAAATTGAAATCCTACATTATCCAATTTTGCAACAGAAACTAAATTCCTAGCACATTTTAGAACATAAAGACACTTTTCTAGATCTAGGTAACACCTAGTGTCCAAGATCAATCTATATGTCCCAATGCCCTCTATCCGTGCCTTCATTCTGTTTCCCATATACAAGAAATTTTCAATTTCGTTTATGGTCTGGATTGAAAGGAATCCCTATTTAACATGTGACACATGAGTAGTTACACCAGAATCTAACCACCAGGTATTTTTAGGCACGTCAATAAGATTTAATTCAAAACATACTAAGACATAGTATGTACATTTCTTTTCAAACTAAGCCTTTCTTTTAGGACAATCTTTCTGAAAGTGACCAGGCTTCTTACAGAAGTGGCATCTCTTATCTTTCTTGATTCGACCCTCATTAACTTTGTTGAGAGTTTTGTCCTTATTTTTGTCTTTCTATCGTGGTTTATTCTCGTTGCTACTAGCACCTTGATGAAACGTGAGATGAATGGAGTGTTTCTTTATTTTCTTCAATCTCCCTTTCTCCTGAACTAACATGGCCTTAATTTCTTGAAGGTTCCATTTTCTTTAATAGTGTTATAATTCACTTGGAAATGGCCAAACTCTAGAGGAAGTGAGTTGATTATAAACTGTACCAGAAAGGACTCACTTACATTCATACCCATAGATTTCAACTTTGCAACTAGGTTTGACATATGAGTTATATGATCATGAATGGGCATTGACCATTCAAACTTCTTGGTCGTTAGCTCACTCATTAAAGTCCCTACTATGGACTTGTCAGCTATATCTGATTGGGAGTATTCCTTAAGCTTTAACATGAACTCTTTTGCATTATCTGTCTTAGGCATTGACGGCTTTACATTTTCTACGATCGTCATTCGCATCAAATTCAAGCTCAACCTGTTAGACCGTTCCTAAGCCTCATAATAAGACTTGTCAGCTTCAGAACTAGTCTCAGTTATAGTTGCAGGCCTTACGTCTAAAACTATGGCTAAGTCTAAATCCATTACACCCAATTGGAACTGGATTTGTTCGAACCAATCCCCATAGTTCAGACCATTGAACTTGATTAAACCATTTCCTAAGGCGAACAAACTAGTAGATTCTACACATGCAACATATAGTCCAAGCATTAATGCTTTGAGTAAACCTAAATGGATTCAAACTAACTAATAAACTTTGACTATGCATTTAAATTCTCCTTTGGGTGAAATTTAAATACATAGAAGTAACCTATTATGATGCATATATAATACTATAATGGACAATCAAGCATATTACCGTCAATATGCATGTTATCTTTAGATATACAATCATATTAACTAAATATGTTGATAAAGTCCCTTTAATGTCATTAATTATAAGTAATGGTCCACCTTTAGATGACCTCCCAGTGTTATAATTAATAATCTTAATTATTTAGTTCAACCTTTATGTCATTTTAGCATTATATCATATTGAACAATTGAAACAAATCACAATTAAATGATTAAAAATCTTTCAAGCTAGGCCACTTTAGTGACTAACAAGCTTTCCATGCAATAAACATTTAATTGTACAATTATCATACATTACAAAATTTCATTTAATTAGTTTGGTCACTTCGGTGACAAACAAACTATTCTAAATGTACATAATGTCATGTATTATATTCAACATATATCAAGAAAATTTGATTCCAACTATTACATAACATAACATACTTAAAGTATCAAAGAAATATATAATATGGCACTAATTCCAAAATTATATTAAGTATAAATCAATTATGAATTAAATAATCTATTATAATTGCGCCGTAAACATTTATTAACTTTATATTACCCTTAATGGGCCAAAACTCAAAAAAATAATTAGCCCAAAAGCTGAATTTGGGCCTAGAAGCCCGTCTGGCGCGTGCTCTAACATCAACAGGAGGTGGCAACGTCTGGCACGTACTGCACACGCCAGCCTCAACCTGCCCAATGTTCCTTGCGCAGCGTCTAGCGTGTGCCGTTTCCAAGCATGACGTCTTCTTCCTCGCTCTGTTTCGTTTTTGTTTCAGTTCCTTTTTTAAAAAAGCTATTCTAACTCTTCCTACGTTGCTTTGGTTTCTCTTCATAACAAAACCATTCCAACCTTTTGTTCTTTCGATTCTCTCTAACCCTTAACACATCCCAAGCCTTACCTTTTTGTTTCAAGAACCAAACTTTGCTATTCTTTCTCAACAAGCATAAACACTTCTTTATAGAAACAGAAACTATATCCATGATAAAACATGGCAATATAAGCACAGAGGATGGTTCATTCGGGTTTGTGTGTTCAGTTCTCTCAACTGTGCATGTCATTTAGTCTAAACCATAATAGAAATTCGCATAATAACTACCCTTTTGTTTTTCATTTCTTGAAATTTTACAACAATCCATATTCATCCAAGAGCAGACACAAAACCCATACATTTCATCAAGACTTTCATGGCAATGCAACATCTTTTAAACCAACAGAAATAATTCAGCATACCGTCCATACAAAATCATCATGCGGAAATGGTAGAAAATAAATTATGCACTACCGTGCTCTGATACTAATTGAAAGAACATTTATGGATCGATTCATTTTGTGCACCTGTATCCATGATTGTTTTTCGTTAGATGTTGATTTTCTTGAAAGAATTTTATTTCCTCTCTGCTTCTTTCTTTTAGTGACTTCTTCAATGGTTCATAATATCTTATTCTATAAGTTTTTTCAACTTATATAGTATCACCAACCGCATGTCGTTTGGTAATTGGAAGAGAGAGGAAAAAGGGTCTTTGACCCATTTGAGACCCATTATTTAATACCCAATAACTATTATCTTAGGTGCTTTTCATAGTACTCAAACTATAAGTTACATGGGACATAAAATAGTCTAACAATAAAATCATGTTAAAACTCATTTAAATTACCTAAAGAAATTACTAAAGCCTATAGTTTGGACGATGACTATAGAACATACGTTATCTCAGGTTGACTAAATGTATTTGAAGGTATATTGTCTAATTTTAAGATCATGTTAAAGCTCATTTAAATTACCGAGAGAAATTACTAAAGCCTATAGTTTGGACGACGACCATAGGACGTACCTTATCTTAAGTTGACTAAATGTATTTAAAGGTAAATTGTCTAATTTTTATAGGAATTTAGTCGTCTTTTAGATTTTAAAAAAAACATATCTAAGAAATGCCCTTTTCTCTGTAAAACCTAAACCTAGGGTTGTTTATCAGAAGGCTTATCCAATCATTGAAAAATTGATTTTAAGCTATTTCCACTAGAAAATCAATATTGCAATTGGTGGAATTATGATGTTCTTCTAGATTTACTTCTACTATGATTTATCTATTTTTATCTTTTTATTTCATTATTTTGAATATGTTTTGTGACTAAACTCTTTATATAGATTGAATAAGGAAAACCCTAGTGATTCTTTTCTACAAATTGATTTCATATTTTTGTGAGCTATGTTTTCTGGTCTTTATTTATATCAACATTTGAATCTATCAGTAATACACCTATAGATAAGTTAAGAAAGCTTGCCTAAGAGTGGCGCGTGACTTAGATAAAGAGGGTTAAACATGGTACTCGATGAGGGACCTACGTAATCTTCCAAGTGTTAAAGTGAAACCATTCATGGGATTTCACAGAGCATAATAAATTGAAATAGGTGTTAACATTGGAAGAGACATGGGTTAAGAAACCAGAGAGTGACTGGTTGTAGTTAGAAATAATAGAGTTTTAATGTGTAAAAAGTCTTAAAGTCTAGAGAATATATCCAATCTAAATTAATTAAATCATGAAGTCAAAACTACTACTAAGAAATTGCATTTTCTTTTAATCAATTGCGTGTCATTCATTACTTGGACTATTTTCAATATTAAATTTAAATTTACTTTTTGTTTCTTCATTCGAAAATTCATTTAAAAAATCGTTTTACTTATTATCCTTAGGCTAGTTACGAGTCCTTGCAAGTTTTTCTATTCATACCATTTTCTTATAGAAAACAATACTAAAATTACTAAAGAGTCATTATTAAATACACTTCACCTTTACAATAATGATATATTTTCTTAGAATATAAAGAAGTAAAACACATATGTTATACATTAAATTTAAATTTAAATTTAAATTATATTTTCTAAAAATTTTAGCAATTATATTAGTCAATTTAGTATAATATTAAGAATCACATTTTACCATATATTTAATGATGTCACTGGTTATTAGGTTGAAAATTTGTTGAACGCTCTCAGACAAAAGCTTGAGATATGAATTCATCATTTGCTTTTGTTGAACCAAATTTATTTAAAACTTAAGTTTCCAAAGAAATCTACGGAATGGACATCTTCTCAGCCTTACCCATCCTATGATAAGGCCCATACGACAGACCACAAGCCCTTCCATCGAATGCCAACATTTTCATGTTCAATCCACTGCTTTCCACATGTCTTTCTGGTCAAAGCTTGTCCTTCGGGCTCGAAAAGAAAAATGTAACAAGCTCTTCAAACACGAACGACTGAGCTTGAGGAAAAAATGAAATGTCACACAGCTGCATTTTGAAGGTTTCAAACCATCAGGAGTTCCATGTTGAATCATGCATCGACAGACAGGAACTCAGCAACTATACATATCTCCAACAACCACTACAATGTCTAAGCATGCTATTTACGTGCGAGCACAAACCTTCAAGTTTGTGTTGATTTATGCCAACAACTTTACAGGACAATGACCACCTCTTCTACTTGAGCTCAACAACTCTGCATCAGAAGAATGGTAATAGGACATTCCATCCTCATAAGCCAAACTGTGATCGAAGCAACTATGTCGATGTCCAATCCGTTGCCTTGGTGTGCTCATCGACCTTGTCTTGGCCATTGTTGATTGTGTTGCAGCCATGTACGACGGAGAATTTGGGACGGAGGTGTCATGTCCTCCTATACTCTCTCGTCTGCAAGCAAATGATCTCCGAGAGCATGAGGCCGGCGAACTCAATCCATCAATAATGGATCTAAGTTTAAATTGCATTGGCCCATAAGATGCATCAGTAGTACCCAATGTATTAGAGCTAGCGATCGGCTTCAAGTTCTTCACTCCTCTATGGCCAGCCTCTTTGTCTGCCCATTGTTCAATAAAGTTGAGCGTTCTGCCATATTCCATCTTCGGTAGTGGTCCGTGTAGTATTTTAGTACTTCTCTCCTGGAAAACATTTTTTTAGAAAAAAATTGTTTTAGCATCACAGACAGTAGAACTCTATAAGATTGACAATAGGCCTATGAAATGCAGTACCCGATGTGATAATGAGTACTTCATCATTCTCTTTCTTTTTATAGCAGCCTCTTGCTTCCTTGACCATAGGGCTTCTATGGCTTCCTTTGTAAGGATGCTATAATCCCAACTTCGTTGACCAACGTGTTCGAGCTGCCCATATTAATTTGACAAAGCAACACAAAATTAAGTTGTAGGTAGGATCTTTGGCAATTGAAGAGATTAAAGAAATACAAAGAAAAAACAAAAGTTTCTGAAGAACATTTATCCCATTCTTCCCGTGATCTGATTCAAGAAAAACTTATTGGGTGCTTGAATTTGAATGATAGTTAAAACAGATTACCTAAGCTACTTACCTCAACTCCTTCCTCCTTAAACTCCTTTGACTTGAAGACTAGATCATTATCACCATCATTACAAGTTCTATCTAGATCCTGGACGTTCTTCATATTGACGGCCATCTGCCGTCTCACAGCTTGTCCACGAACAACTGCTTGAAGCCTTACCACTCCCTTTAATGCCCGCAACGCTTTCCTTGCCTGTTTTAGATTTTAGTTTGAGGATGTTTATCAGACAAAAGGCGCTGCATTTGGATTACATGGACTAGGTAGTTGGAATTCAGAATAAGCTCAAATTCCTCCAAGCTTAATATGATTGAAAGAGTAATGTATTTCTTGAGAGAGAAAATTAACAAATTTCACATATCACAATAGTCGGATGTTATTCAAAAGAAATTTCAGGTGAGCACATGATTTGTTTCTTCAGAAACTTCCGACAGAAGTGGAAATGCAAGTTTTAAAACCGACTTTCAAACTATATGTGAGCTTGCAATTGACCAATTCATTTTCTGTTTTAAAATTTTCATGCCTCGACTCCTAACTTGGTCCAGTAGTGACTTCAATTTGTGACTACTTACTAGAGTTTACCAGGCTAACCAATCAAAGGTTTACTAAGCTGTCTTCAACCATCAAAGTTATGTTTAAGATCAAAGGGTTTCGAGAATTTTACAAGGTATCCACGGAAGGCGCTCTGAATGTTGGTAGCGGCCAAGACTTGACGGATGTTGGAAAGGGAATGATGAGAGTGAGAGGCAGCTGTGAGTCTAACAACCTCAGCAGCTGCCTGAACAGCAGCAACAGCAGCCTCAGCAGCGGCAGCAGTTGCCATGGCAACCGTCAAAGCATACTTTTTCTGATTTTCTTTTGCTTCATTGACAGCCCTTTGAGGTGTTAGAAGTGCAGGGCATTGCTTATACTTGAGCTTTCCTGCAACCCATGTCCTCCACTTACGTGTTTGCTAGTTGATAAAAGCAGGGAGAAATATTTTAACTTAATTAATTTCAGCGATAACTATCAATTGACGAATGTAAATTTTATGCAACATCAGACCTTTTCTGCTTTTGGTTTTTTGTCGCAGGAACAGAATCTCTTCACCCGGTCAAACCATGAAAGAGTCTTTGCCATTGAAGGCTCGCGCGATAACATTTACCCAACACTATGAATATCATCTTCTGTAATTTGCCATAGATGATTTCTTTTCAGAAGGTAAACAAAGCCCACCACAGAAATTGCTGCACAAACACATATATACTAGTACTTCAGTTTGTTTTCAGGGAAAGAAAATATGGATTAATTATTTTAAGCTACAGAAAGATACAAAACCAATTTCCAAGCTAATTCTGTCGATATTCGATAAAGCTAATGTTGCAGGTGGTGAAAATGTTTTGTCATCATTCTTGAGTCCAATTTCATCCAAAAAGGATAAAGAATCACAAGCGTACTCACCCAAAACTGAAACGAGTGACGTAAACCCAAAAACAGAGGTAGGGGATAAAGATTTGAGACTCTTACTTTGTGTTCCACGTAGAAAGAGAACTGAACACCCTGATGATGATGATAGTGAATGATGTTTCAGTGAAGTACTCTCCCAATATGTAGACTAATGAATGAAGGAGAGCCCTTGTAAGGGAGCACATCAAATCCACTACTCGTGTTGTTGTCTTTGCAAACTGGAACAAGTCAGTCTGTCTGACACATCGACAAATTTATCGTCCACCACGACTATCGCTTACCATTTCATGCCACCACACATTTGTACAACAATACAATAAAATATTAGATAATTCCATAAGATTAGTATTCCATATTTTCTTAATTGAAGCTTCTTTTTTTTTTTTTTTTGAGATTTTCATTGCTAATCACTTCATTCTATCTAAAAGGCAAACAAAACATCGCAAAGTAGTTAAGAGAAAAGAAGAAAAAGGGCAAAGAGTAATAATTAGCACAGACTCCGAGGCACTTTCTTCTCCATGCAGTGCCTCGTTTATGTTTCTTATCTTCGGATCGCCGAGTTTGTGGCGCTGAACTGTAGCTTTTTGCCCTCTCTCTCTCATGACCCATGACATTAACCAAACGATAATAAAAATCAATCCAAGTTGGATTATAACAAATTAACGTTCCAACTAAATTGCTAAACATTATGTTATATTGTTTTGTCATCGAATATTTGACCTGTTTTTTAGTTAGGTCAACCAATGACCCTCAAAACAAATAGATGTTGAGATAAATTTGCAGTTATAGTCACTAAAAATCAGCTATCAGTGAAGATTAAACGAGGTAGTGCCGATATCATTGCGATCCCTCAAAAGTCAAAGCCTGAATCTTTGGTTTTGTTGCTTGAAAAGAAAAGAAAAAAATAAGAAAGACGTTGTTGCTGGCATAATGAAAGCATGATCCTTCTTCTTTAATAATGGATTTAGACCTGCGCAAATTTGCCGCTTGTTTCGCCTCATTTGAAGCTCTGATTCAAGTAATAATAATACTTACTCAACATTCTCTCCTAGTTGGTAGCCTTTTTGTTAACAATTAGTTGTATTTGTATGTAACAGCCGACATTAAGAGGCTGATTTGGCTTTTGATCTGTTCCACCTTCAAAAAGAACATACATTTTGTACCAAAAGCAAAAACCTTTTCTTTATATCCATACATATTACTTGGTACATCTTGTATATTTGTGCTTTAATACCCGTCATATTACTATATAATGAATTGTCTTAATTGAGGAAGCGAAAAGGTTAGACGAATGACTTATACTTTGAATAGTTTAGTTCGTAATGATTAGGAGCATTTACGTTGGATTTAGGTAAGCTGCTCTGATTATTGAAACTCGGACACTAAGCTGAATAATTAGTATGCCAAAAACCAAAGAAGCTAACGTCGAGTACCGCTGTCACTATAATAACTTCCACTCCCAACATTCATGTCTTCTTCCACTCCTATCTTTAAATAATTAAACATCAACTTTAATTGCTCCTCAGCAACAATTAAGTTATACCTAATCCTGCTATTTATTAGATTACTATATCTTTGTTTGATTAGTTGTTTTAGTTATTGCATGGTTGATTAGTTACTAGCTAAACTGCGTGTTCAAGAAACGTTGTGATTGAGTGCTTCCATTCTACTTTATTCATCCATCACACATAAAAGAGACTCCATTCTACTTTATTCATCCATCACTGCCCCTGTATAACAGTGACAAAAGAGCTGGAAGAAGGCATATAAGCAAATACAACGTTAAAACAGCTACCACCCGAATTCATATCGCCAAGTTATCCTTGTAAAGGCAAAAAGAAAAGGAAAAGGCAACCATAAAAACCATAACAATAAGTACACACCTAACACTTTTGACCCCCATCTGGCCTCGATCAAATACACCATAACAAGGAGATTCGAATGAGCTAATTATCTTTTTGCACACGATTGCATTGTCCATTCATCTACAAACTGCATTTTCTGTTTAGAAACATCTCAGCACAAGCCATATATTTGTGGATCAACTATTCTTTTCTCTCAATTGTGTTTTCCCCACTTCTCACGACATAATTACAGGGGCAAGAAATCAAGAGCTTAAGACCACTTCACTATGTACTTTACCGTCTTCCATCCTAATCCACGACTTGAGTGAGAAGGGCTTCTCAACTATCTGCAGAATTCTAGCTCCTCTTGCCCAATCCCCATAGCCACCATAACCAGTATGCCTCGCAAAGCACAACCAAAGCCTCTGGTAAGGACAGCACCAATCCAGTCCATGATTGTGCCCTACAAATACTGCCTGCAATAACCACAAGGGCTTTAAATTTAGACAGATTCATCTGAACCTATGAACATTATATCAACTTTTCCGCAATAAACAGCAATGCCTATGAGACCAGCTAGTCTTTCCAAGCCAATTTTAGACACAAGAAACTCTTTTCTGGACACATTTGATCAACTACTACAGAATATTTCATTGAAAAAAACCTTGACATCCTCAACCTATAGGTTTTCATTACCTTTCAACAGAAGAATAATAATAGTAACCACCAAGTTGTTATAATCTTAAATTTCAGTCTTCCAACCTGAAGATTGATGGCTACTCATGACAGGCTCTTGTTCTCCAACATACTCAAAGGCGTTTGCCTCAACCATAGAATTTTGTTTAAGAATCAAGAGTTATCCTAATAAAAATAATTAGAAAAAGTTTTGTACAGATCAACAATACATTAGTGTCACTCCAGACAATAATTTACGCTTATAACAGATAGAAACGAAAACTGCCATATTTTAGCAGTAGAAACCAATCATCTTAAATACATAAGATTCTCAAACCTGGGTTTGGTCCGCTTTCTTTTGAAAAAGCACATTTTTAGATAGCAAACATCTCTGTGGCTATGTTTGCCTCAAGATAAAGGTTTTAGAAACGCAACTATAATGCCGAATTGACCTGTCGTTCCAAATGGACCCTGAATACTAGTGATTTTATGAAATGCAAGTCACAGGATATCAATTTTCTAGCTTAAGGCATGAATAGTTGAGATTTAAACTATTCAATTTAGACTATAAAAGAAGCTAATAAACTTAGCCTAATTTTAGGAACCATCAGATATGGTTAGGTTCACAACACAATTCCAGTAAGTTAAATAAATTAGCTCCCCATGCAAACCTGAAATAGCTAAAGAAGGAATTTGTGTTAACTATATGAATGTTCATAATTAGCTTTCTTCTGCAGCACTTGAACCTACATCAGCACAATATGCAAGTCCATCACATAGCTCATGTGAAATAAGAACTGACCTTAACGGAAGGCCTCTTAACAAGAATGTTCATGATACCTAATTCAGCTTCTTGTGTAGCAACACTTTCCTTGTTAATCGAACCAATACAAGCCTTACCCATGCCAAACCAGGGAGCCACCTTCTTGTAAGATTTAGTTGGTATGTGCCAAAAGACTATCTCAGGAACCCTGTGGAAAGTCGAGCCTACAATGATCACAATGTATTTATAAAAGAAAAAATCAAAATGAAGGGGCAAACATCTTGTTTACCAGCATCAACAAGAATTGCATGATGATATTTATAATACCCAAGTCAAATATTCAACTTAACACTCTTCAAGTGTATGAAAGAAAATAAATGCTTTCAGGAACTCCAACCTTGAATCAGGATTGATCTCTTCAGACTTTTTCTTGAACCAATCTGCTTGGGCGTTTGATATAACCTCAGGATAGGACCCACCCCCAGAATCTAGAAAGTACATGAACAAAGCAGGTGATCTTGGATCATCTGAGGATGAGACATTGAGAATGTAGTTGGATATACTAGGCCACAGATCTTTAGGACCATTCTTGGTATACGATAGGTCATTATGATCAATTTCCTTTCTTATCAGCTCTAAACGTGAAGTCCCTTCGAAACTACAGTACTCTGGCCCTGGAATGCAAACTAGTCTCATGTAAATGGTCATTACAAAAATGGTATGCAACGATCATTTCACTTATCGAGTAATCATTCTTAATGAGGCTGAAGTTAGAAACACTTTCAACTGTTGTTCTCTTTTCTTAAATTAAAATTGTGATAACCTGGTCAAAATCTTGAGAAAAAAAAAAAAAGTGCTGCTTGCTGCAATAGTATTTACGGTGAAGACAGCAATAGTCTGTATAACACAAGGACATGTTTCTATGACATGTCTATCAGTACGAGGCCTTATTTCTTACTTCTTGATTGGAGGATCTTTAAAACACCAGATTGATGTTAAGGATGTGGAGAATGGTGTGGTAACTTTTCTTGCAAGGAATAAGAAATTACCACTATAATTGTTAAGTGAGGAAACTATAAGGTTGTAATTGGTTTCAGAAAGAAAGAACTTCATTAGGTCGGGAACCTATTATAAATCAAACCACATCCTCAAGTTTCATTAAAATGGTTTGCGCAACGGCAGCAGAGGCAGGTTTGAGCTGAATGATGTAATCAGTAGTTTTTCCTCTTTGGAACACATAACCTAATTTCAATTTTTAATTAAATGCCACCATATCATGATTATATTGGCGGATTTCTCATAGTTGCTACTGCTCTAATGCAATAAAAGCTCATTGATGGAGTACAGTATGATAGTGGCATGCTAAAACAATACCACATGGCTACCACGTCATAGCAAAAGAAAAAACAGTAAAAAGATAAAGTACTGATGACATGATTTTAACATGTCTCAAACTCCGTCAGAATTTACTTTAAGAGGAAAGACTTCATTCTAAAACCATTTAAATGAGGGAAAGAATCGTGCTCACCATAACATGAATATTTAACTCCAGGACAGATAACTTGAGGGACTCCAGGGGCAGAAAACCACTCCATTGGCCAGACAAATGGTGCATCATCATGGTTCCCAAAAACACTGGACCATGGCATACCCCTCGACCTAGTTGGAGAGATTGCCAGATCCCAGTACGAGCTTGAATTGGCAATTGGAATATTATTGGCCGTAATTACATCTCCAAGATATATTACAAACTCTGTAAATTGTATTCTATAAATTACCATTACAATGGGAGGTGAGAAAGCAGCTAACATGCAAAGGGAGAAGTCAAATAGATAGCAAAACCTTGTGGGCTGAGCCAACAATGTGAAAGAAAACTTCCTAACATAGCCAAATAGTTTGGTTATCCTGTGAGAGTAAGAATTGTAAACAAATTAAAGTTTGTTTCTAAGCCCTGAATGTTGTCAAGTGATTAACACACAAGCATACAGTAAAAGGACAAAAATATTTTATATGCGCAGCCAACAATTTCTAGAAACTTGCTATAGTCAAACAAAGAAGTTTGGGATCAAATCTCAAACTGGAAACTCAGGGAGAAATGTCAGTAAAATTTGCCAAACAAGTTGAAGGGTTTACTTTAAACTAGCAGTATAACATGAGTTTTCAATTTAAGGATGTGAACCTAAAGAATGCATCACTACCATTCATTAGAAAGAACAAGAATGAAGTATGCAATTTAGCAACCCGCACTGAATCTTGTATCATCAGCAATTCCATCAATAAGAATATCTTGTTTATTGTCTGGAAGTATGTGTCTGACATTTGACAGCTTAACTCAGGATGGAGAAGGACAAACCAAGGATATGTGACCATGTAAGTTAAACGATAGCCCAACATTTGACCTGGTGCTTGTGAGGAACCAAATTAAACTCGACAAAGAAAATGAAAACAATCACCTGGCGTTTCAGCGTCCAGCACGGTGGACATGACTTTAACAGAGTTCAGATCCTGCTGAGGACCCCAGTCAGTCCAAGCAGCCTCTCCAAAGTGGAGGTCTGCAAAAAGTGCGATCTTGAAGGGTGCACCTGCCCGTAAACGAAGAACATCTCCTTTCACACACTTTTTGATCATAGTAATATCATGATTTTGTCCATCAAACCCGATTCCAACGGTCTTTACTAGGTTGACTACTGAAAAAATGGTCAGAAGAGCTAAACATCGTCCCATGTTCAGAAGAGGAATAGAAAAGTTGTGGATTGTTGAACAATAGCTAGCTCTAAATTTCCATCCAAAGCAAATTCAGCAGCACTACAGGCATCTGGTTGAAGCAGCTTCTTCGTTAATTATATCTTTGAAAAGAATTTAAGAATCTCTCAAGGAAATCAAAGGCGTCTAACTAATCTAACACCATAAAATAATTTAGCAAACTCTGCAAGAATTCTCGGGTTAATCACATAAGTGGAAGTTAACTTGCCATGCCCCGCATGGAACAAATAAAACATAATCACAAAAATAAAAAGAACAATTATCATATCTCACCAATACAGTAGAGAAAGACAACATAATCCTACCCTTATTTTCTTCATCTAACAGAAACTTGAAAAAAGAGTGTTGCTTAGAAAAAATAGTCTTTTTCCCAAGAATGGCATAACAGAATAGTTAAGAGTGATAAGAAACAAAAAGCAAAAGAGTGATTTTTACATAGGAATCTCAATTGCTGCAGCAACAGTCAATAAGAGAGAAGGGAAGACGTAAGTTACCCTATTGTGCTGATCGTCAAGGTTGCATATAGCTTTTTGTAGAGGTGAAAATGTATGAAACTAAGCTAAGAACAAAGAATTGGCGTAGAATTGAGGAAGGGCTGTATCTGCGATAAGTGTGCAGACAACTGAACCAAGATAAAACAACGAAGTCTCGTACTGGGAATGCTTTCCCGTGGACAGGTCACCAACTTCTTTCTTCCACATCATCACAATTAATATATACGGTAAGACAAGTGTTGCCAAGCTACATTAGTTTGAAGTGGCGTAGGAGTTAATTTTACGTGTATAGACGTTCTGATTAGGTAAAATTTAAAAAAAAAAATTTATCATTTGAATATCTAAAACAAATTTGGATTCTTACTTACATCTAAAATTTATATTTATTGATCCTTACAAGGTAATATACTTTTGAAGCTATCTAATAATATCATTCAAAATAGAATTAATTATTAAAGCCATCCAACTCGAAAATGACAAACGTAAGTAAAGTTTGTGGTTTAGTCTCCCTTTCACATTCAATGATATCAATGAAATTATGATTGCAAATTTCCACAAATTTCTAAAAGAATATAACCATATTTTATTTATTTAACACCATAAATATTTTTATTAATTATCCAGAAAACAAAATACACTAAATCACCACAATTAAGAAATTCCTTACGTTATGAAAATTCTTAAAAGTCACATCTCATAGGCAAACTTAAAAATCAACATTATTTTTTTTAATTATCAATATGTCAATTATTTTGTTTTCTACACTTAATTCTCGCTTTAAATAAAACTTTTCTAACTCACTCTTAATCATAATTGCATAATACAGTCTCTTTGTTTCTATTTATGATTTTAGTTTTCTGTATGTTTGAGTTTTCATTTTTATTTTTAGTTTTGATTTATTCCAATTTTTAAATTTTATGAAAATGATTTTTGTTTTGCGTTTCTATGTTTTCGTAATCTTATTTGTTATCAACTAAATATAATTATTTATTATATTAATTATTATTAAAAATTATAAATAATTTCATTTGATATTATAATTAATTAAAAAATTATGAATGACTTAATTTTATTTAATAATTTATTTAATTTTTGTAATTAAATTAATAATTAATATAATTATATTTAAAATATCTTCAAGATATATAAATTTTAAATAAAAATTAATTTAATGATTGAAATGTATTTAAAATAAATATTAATTTTTAAATTATTTATTTTAATAAAATAAAAAATTATTGCTAATTTATTATTAAATACTATATAAAATATTAAATAAATTTAATTAATTGAAAATAACTTATCATTTAAGTTTTGTCTGATATATAATTATTATCAGTAAATATACAACCAAGTAATAAAAATATAAATACATTGACATAGAACCAAATATGTTTTTGATTTTATTAAAAAAACATAAATTTAAAACTAAAAATTACAACAGAAAAATAAAAGTAAAAACAGAAAGTCTAATAATATTTTACATTTTAATTTGTAAACATACATGCAATAGTATACTTCTACATCTCAAACAATGGTATAGGTTACACTTTCTACTAACGTTATGAATATTGTACTAGTATTAGTATCAAATTTAATTCTAGTACGGTACTGTATCATTATTGCTTAATGTCAAGTATTATTTTAGATAAAATTTTAAATTTATAAAAACAGTTTCTTAGAGAGTGAGCCTTGGAGTAGTAGTAAAGTCACTCATTTGTGGTCATAACGTCACATATTCAAATCACATAAACAATTTTTTTATAAAAATATAAAGGAAATGTTGCGTAAATTATAACTCTTTCTGAACTCCCGCAAAGTGAAGGGCCCTATGTACTGGGTGCGTCGGGTGCGTTAACTTTTATAAAATAATTCTTTAATTTTTTTAAATTACAAAATAGTACATTAATATCTTGTATTGTAAAATTTAAAATGTTACATTAACCTTATGCCCAAAAATTATAATAATAAAAATTTGAAATAACAATAATTTATTTATCTCTATTAATATTAATTTTCACATGTTTAAAATATAAATAGATCATTTAATTATCATAAAAATATAAAAATAAAGATAATATACTATACTTAAAATGTTACAACTTTATTATATAATAAATAATATTTAATCAAAATATCAAATAAAAATAATAATAAATTTAAATTTTTATTCAAAGCGATACCGAATGTTAAACAATGTCGATGTATCCACATCAAACCCAATGCCAATTCTTACTAGTATTCAAATAAGTGCTCCAGAGAGTTTGGCGATGCACCCGAATCCGCAATGCCTGCATTTGGGGCACTGATCGAGGAAAAGAATATTTCGCTAAATCTTGGAAATAATCACAACTTTATTACTTTTTTTTCCCTTTCATTTTTCAATTTATCTTTATTCCCTTTTTTTTTTCTTTTGCGAACGAATCTTTATATCAATTTCTAATGAATCCATATTTTTTCCGTTTCTTTTTCGTTGAACAAATTATCCTAAAATTTTTGATTCAAAATTAATCCTAAAGAAAACGATTTATAACATAACAAATAAAACAAACCAAAATAGAAAATTCTTTGTTATTAACGTCTAATTGAAACTTTTGAGATGTAAAATATAAAGAGATGTAATAATACACAATTATTTCTCCGTTTAATAGAAAAGTTGTTTCTGATAAAAAATTTAATTATAACAAAATATAATAAAAAAAGTAATGATCTAAAATTAAAATAAAAGTAAATTAAAGAACATTAATGAAGTATCAACTTTGTCAAATTAACATATATTAAAATTTTAGAAATTAAAATTAATAATATGCTACCGAATCTAATAAAAATAAAATTAGATTAAAATAAACATAAAATTATCAAAAAAATAATTTTCTTAATTTTTTTAAAAATTATTTAAATAGATAAAATATATTAAAAAAAGTATCTACACCATTTTAAAAAAAACTTATAATATGCAACCGTTTAAAACTTGAGACAAGAGTTTTATCTTTTAAAAGAGATTTATTTAGCTCAAGCAGATATTAATCTAGATATAAATGACTTAAAAGTTTCTTATTATAATTGAAATTTTTTTAAGATATCTCACAGGTTAAAAAAAAAAAAGTACCTAATTAATCCATTCACACGAAGGAAGTTCATAACCAAAATAACAATGACAAACCCGAGCGTTCATGCCTTGCACTTTGCACGTGTTGCGTCTTTTGATAATAAAATAATAGACAAAAACAGTAAAGGAGCAAAGCATAATATGTTATTTATATGCCAAGTCGAGTACAATTTTTGCTTGCAACCTGACAAAATGTGATCCCTTTCCCTTGTCGGCCTAACACTTTTTAAACCCGGTTTGCAAGCGACTATCGTTAGCCCTTCCTTATTCCAGAAACTCAACACGCTCATCCGAACGCGTGTTCACACTCTCGTTTTTCCGGTCGCTGTGTACTGCTTTAATAATATGTCATACTTAAATACTAATTATGTTATTAGAATGAGTAAAAGAATTTAAAATATTATAAACACTCTTATATTCTTAACAAGGTCAGCTTAGAAGTTGTTTTAGTAAAGATATTATAGTTAATAGTTCATTATTCTTGTAGCCACAAAGTTTATATGCCTATAGTCTTTTTTAAAATCTACAAACTTAGTTTATTTTATATTTGGAATATTAAAAATAAAAATATGAAGGTAATTATTAGCGTTTTGAATAAAATCTGAAAAGATATTTTATTTTAATTATATTATATGTTTCTGATTTTTAATCTTTTTATCCAATTATTTTACATATAATATGTTTATTACAATTAGTTAGAGCATTTATTGTAATTAAAACATTTTTATGCATGCGTAAACTAAGATGTCTAATATGTTTATGCATACAATAAGTTTATTTTAATTACATAATTTTTATTTTAATTAAACTATCAATATGTGAATTAAGGTATAAGCATCACTTCAAACTTGTCATATAGAATTCAGCATTAATCTTTTATTAAAAAATTGTCCCTTATGAAATGTAATAATTTAAAATTTTGTAAATTACTCGTAATGAACCAATACAAAAAGCCTATAAAAGTATAAGTTGAACTTAAAAAATCTTAAGTCACCATTTCTAATTATCTAGGACTCAAAGAAAAGCTCTCGAGATACTATATGAAACTCTTAAATTTATTTCATAAAAAACAACCTAGATTTAGAGAAATTACGATTGAAAATTTCAATTTATTTAGATAAATTATCGATCTCCTAGTTTTAGTCATTTTTTAGCAAAACTAACATCACCGTCGTGTCTAACGCCCCTAACAATAGAAAAGGGTAGAAACCTGGTACCAATTGACCCATTTTACGGGTGAAAGGAAATAGGTTACCTTCGAGCTTCAAACCTTCAATTCTCACAAATCGGGAGGAGTTTTGATACAAAGTCAGTTCCATTAGATTCCTAGAGGTAAGCTCATCATTTCTGAGTAGTGGTAAAGATCACCGCCTCTCTAGAGCCAGCACATGTACCTCACACTTTGGTATCGGTGATGATTTTTCGACCAGTCCAGAAAGGACTGACAAGAATTTTAAAATTTTTAAATATTATATGGATCAATTTTCATAAAAGCGATATATTAAAATTCTTTATACTCTGTGATATAAAAATTTAGAAAGGGTCATATTGTTATAGAAATTGATGAAATTGATAAAATTGAGTTGTTATTGATTAGAATTGAGAATATCTTGATGTGTTGAATATAAATGAGGTTGTATGGGTTAGAAATTGGTATGCTTGTGTAACGCCGCATATTAGGGGTTAGATTATTAAGGAATTTCATTGCCTAGTATGCTATGCATAATTGAGTTTTTGCT
>JANIJH010000005.1:53577792-53590702 GCA_024520975.1 Erythroxylum areolatum
GTTTCTCATTGAGTTCGCAAACTCACCCAAAATTGCAACCTATTTTTCAGGACTGATAGATTAGACCCCTAGCTCCGGAGATAGTCCTTTCCTGCCGTGCGAGTGTGCTGGCAAGAGAAGCGATGGCACACAGACCGGTCAGCTGGGATGACTTTTGAGGATGACTTAGTATAGACGTTTGTATCGGTTTCCTTTTTGAGTTTTGTTTAGGGGACCGATAGACTTGTCTATTCTGCTGTTGGATGATTTGTATCAAGATTGAATATTATGGTTTTTAAAATTTAGTGATTTCGATATTGTGATTTATTTATTGCGATGCCATGTGGACTTCAGTTGGTTTGTTCGGTAGTGCACTTTTATCGTGGGATACGTATCGGAGCGACCTGCGGGCGTCCAGATGTGTACCCTACGGTAAGGGGGCGTTACAATTATGGCCTCTCATATTCTAAGAAACGATATTCATTTGGAAGAAAATTTAGAGCCTAAGCTCCTCTTCCTTCTATTAGATCCCCTTTTAATAATTGAAGGGAAATCTTTCACTGACTCCTTACACTTAAGAGTATTAAGAGGGACCTCTAATATTTCCAGTGATGATTCACTTTTACAAGGAGTGGAAATATAAAGATTGTTTACTATTGTTACATGGATTTTCTCATAGGAAAAAAGAATTGATGTTTCCAACACTACTACAGAAGGATTTGGATAACTAAAATGAGCCATGTTTTCTAAAGATTTACTTGCATCAAATGATTCATTTATAATACCAATTAAATCAAAGGTGATATTTGCAATTTGCATTGAAGAAGATAATGCCTAAATGTCCCTTAAAGCATCCTTAACATTTTCATTTAAGTCAGAAATTCCTAATAGCTATAAATAATCATCTGATTTAAATTTTCTTCCAGTTAACCTTGATATTGCCTTGATGGTGAGCTTGTGGTCCTCATTGATAAGTAACCATAATTGCATCTTTATGTAGCTTATTTGCTTATTGAGTCTCATCAATGGAGTCACCTATGAAAGTTCTTTGTTAATCTCTACACTTAGACACACTCTTGCATAACTTATTCTTTTTACGTTGGCCATGGCTTCATCTATACCTATAGGCTCTCCAATGAAGCTAGTAAGGTAACTTAAACCAATGGTAGTCTAATACTTAAGAGGCATACTGTAAAGATTAATCCAAATGGGAATTTGTCTTTGTTTAGTACTTTGATGTGAACTATAGTTACTAATTCTACAAAAATGTAAGCATATTGTTAAAGTGCCAAGGTCCACTATCAAGAACTCTTTGAACTTCTAATTTAAAGATAAAACTGAAGATAAAAAGATTCTTAGTTGATATCAGGACTTCAATTAATCTAGATTCTATTTCATACTTTTTAGACCAAGCATTGAAAGGAGGAAAAACAAGCTTCTTGTCTTAGAAAAAGCCTATGAAAGATAAGTTCTATTTTGAGCTCAAAGAGTCGTTAAAAAGATAAGTTGATACGTGAAATCCTAAAAGGTCAAATAGTGCTCGACTTTATCCCTAACTAGTAGAAAGAGTATTTTTTAAATGATAAAAAGTTCTAACGTATTAAGAGTATCATGTGTGTAATATTTTCGTAAATATCATCCTTTCATAAATTTTAATTAATAGACATCGAGAAATGGTTTTTTAAATAATTTTTTAAATTACTATTAAATATCAGGTTCTAAAAGACAAAAGGTTGAAAATTTGGCAAACTAGATGACTGTTCTCTATTCTCTTACTTGTAAATTTTCAATTGAGCAAAGCCTAAATTGTTATAACTCCATAGTGGCTCATTCCTCAAATGGCATTAACACATCCATTTCTTATAAGGTCACTCGAAAAAAAGAAGCTTAAACTATCAATTACTGTGTTTATAATGTAAAAATTCCCAAATTTTAAAGTCTCTTAGAACTTGAGACCTCAGATGAAGATTTTTATGTACTAAAATAAATTCCTAACCTTGAAATAGTAATATGATAACGTGTTAAATATATGCTTTAAGTGTTGCACGTGTTTTTTTTAATGCTTTTGTATCAGATATCCAATAAATTTCCTAGTCAATATGAAGTCCTATTCTAAAGGGAATTAGGATCAGATTTTGCTAGTTTTGTGCTAGATTTTTCTATGTTTCAGTTAGTAATTTAGCTATTTAAGTTATGAACTAAAGCTCTAAAATGAATCCCAGTTCTTGTTCATGCAGTATTGTTTCTTCGAATAAACTCTTTTTGTTGTCTTTTGCAATCCTTTATTTCAACTTTTATTTTTTAACTAACAATTGGTATTAGAGCAATTTTTCTTAAGGGACTTGTGAGTGTAATGGAGTCTGAAACTAGTTTTTCCCAACTTTCTCCTCTTGTCTTCGATGATGAGAGTTAACAACTCTGGGTAGTGAAGATGACAACCTATCTTGAGGCTTTGGACCTTTGAGAGGCAGTTGAAGAGGATTACAAAATACTCCCTTTGTCAAACAATCCTACAGTAGCCCAAATCAAAAACCACAAGGAAAAGAAAACGAGCAAGTCTAACGCAAAAGCAACTCTATTTACTGTTGTTTTAAAAACAATTTTCACAAGGATCATGTCGCTAAAATCAGCAAAGGAAATATGGGATTATCTCAAGGAAGAATGTGCTGGAGATGAAAGGATACGTAGCATGCAGGTGTTAAACTTGATAAGAGAGTTTAAGTTGGAGAGGATGAAAGATTCAGAGACAATCAAAGACTACTCAGACAAATTATTGGGCATTGTGAACAAGGTACAGTTGCTTGGCATGAAATTTCTAGATTTAAGAATTGTTGGAAAAATTCTAGTAACAGTGCTTGAAAGATATGAAGCATCTATAACCTTTTTGGAGAACACTAAAGACCTGTCTAAGATCACTTGGCAGAATTGCTACATTCTTTGCAGGCACAAGAACAACGGAGACTCATGAGGCAGGATCGAATTGTTGAAGGTGCCTTGTCAGTAAAACATCAACAATATGCAAAGAATAAGAACAAAAATGAAGCATCAAGTAGTGAAAATTTCACTAGCAACCATAATCAAAGCAAGGGAAAAAATCCAAAGAAGAACTATCCACCTTGTAAACACTGCAACCAAAAAGGTCATCCATCAGTTAAATGTTGGAGGCGGTCAGATGCGAAGTGTAGCAAGTGCAATCGGCTAGGGCATGAAGCCATAATTTGTAAGAGCAAATTTCAAAATGTTGAAGCAGACACCTAAGTTGCCGATTAGGAAAAACAAGATTAGATTTTTGTGGCAACATAAGAAAATCAGATTTTTATGGCAACATACTTTGTAGCAAATCACTTTTCCAAATGCTGGTTAATAGACAGTGGTTGTACAAACCACATAACGTATGATAAAACTCTCTTCAAGGAGTTGAAGCCATCAAAAGTCATAATCGGCAATGGTGTTTATCTTCCTGCAAAAGCGATTGGAGCAGTTGCAATCACAACACCTTCAGGTACAAAACTAATCTTAGAAGTTCTGTACATGCCTGAAATTGATCAGAATTTACTGAGTGTTGCTCAGTTGCTTTAAAGTATCCTTTGAAAAATTTCACTGTCTTATTATTGATGCAACTGGAAGAAAAATCTTGGAGGTTAAAATTAGGGGTAGAAGCTTCCCGTATGACCCAACAAAGAAGGAGCAGATGGCTTGTTGCAACAAAGCCAAAGCCAGTGATACAGAGATTTTGCACAAATGGCTTGGCCATTGTCATCTCCAAAGGATGATAAGATTGAAGAATGGTGACATGACAAGAGGCCTACCGGAATTTGATGATCACTTGCCAAATTGTGAAGCTTGTCAATTTGGAAAACAAAGCAGGTTGTCATTTCCCAAGTTAACTTGGAGAGCTTCTCAAAAGCTGCAACTAGTTCACACTGACGTTGCTGGACCTCAAAGAACACCATCCTTACAAGGTAGCCTTTGCTTTATACTATTTATTGATGATTTTACGAGAATGTGTTGTATTTTTTTTCTTCTTGAAATTCAAGTCAGACGTGGCTGGAGTATTTTGGAAGTTCAAGAAAAAGGTGAAAAAACAAAGTGGCTGTAAAGTTCAAGCGTTAAGGTCTGATAACGGGAAAGAGTACACTTCAATAAAATTCAATTTATTTTGTGAAGAAGTTGGCATTAAACATCTTACTGTTCCATACAATCCATAATAGAATGGTGTTAGCGAAAGGAGGAATCGATCCATAATGGAGATGGCCAGATGTATGTTGCATGCAAAGGAGTTGTCAAAAATTTTCTAGGTAGAAGCAGCCAACACAGTAATATTTTGCAAAATCGGCTTCCAACCAAGGCTCTAGAAGATAAAACTCCATTTGAAGCTTGGTATGGGTATAAACCTTCACTAAAGTTTCTTAAAATTATTTGGCTGTGTATGTTTTGTTCATGTGCCTCAGGTTAAGCGTGACAAGCTTGACAAGAAGGCAACTCTAAGCGTCTTTATGGGCTATAATACTGCTTTGAAAACTTCGAAGGTGTACCATCCTCAAACCAAAAAAAATGACAATCAATAGGGATGTACACTTTAATGAGGATGAGCAATGGGACTGGAAAAATTCGCAGAATAAGGATTGTTCTTCAGAAGTACCTAAGGTCATTAGTGATCCTTTGCAAGATGAGTTGAAAGATGATCATCCAGTTAGAGGAACAAGATCACTTTCAGACATCTATGCAAGATGTAATGTGGCAATTTGTGAACCCGCTTGTCCTAAAGAAGCTTTACAGGATTCAAAGTCGAAGAAAGCAATAGAGGAGGAGCTGTTTATGATTGAAAAAAATAAAACTTGGGAGTTAGTTAAAAGACCTGAAGCAAGAAAGGTCATTGGCGTCAAATGGGTGCTCAGGACAAAGTTGAATGCAGATAGCTCCATCAATAAATATAAGGCTAGACTTGTTTTTAAAGGGTGTGCTCAGATTTATGGTGTTGATTACTCTGACACTTTTGCTCCTGTTGCAAGATTGGATACAGTCAGATTGCTACTTGCATTATTAGTACAATTGGGATGGAAGGTGTTTCAACTAGACGTCAAATCAGCCTTTTTAAATGACATCTTACAGGAGAAGATATATGTTGAGCAACCCGAAGGATTTGTGAAGGACGGTGAAGAGGACAAAGTGTACCTACTCAAAAAGGCTCTTTATGGCTTGAAGCAAGCCATAAGGGCTTGGTATAGCAAGATAGATGCTCACTTGTTAAGCCTAATAGATGCTCACTTGTTAAGCCTTGGTTTTGTTAAAAGCCCGTCAGAAGTCACTCTTTATGCGAAACATAAAGTTAATGACAAATTCTCATTGTGTCTCTTTATGTTGATGATCTTTTGGTGACAAGAAATAATTCAAAGTTGGTTGAGGCATTCAAAAACGAAATAATGCAGTTTTTTTAAAATGATAGATCTTGGCCTCTGGCCTATTTTCTTGGAATGGAGGTCAGGCAAGGAGAAAATGGAGTATTCATCTGTCAGAAGAAATACGCAAAGGAAATTTTGAAGAAATTTTAGATGAAGGAGTACAAAACAATGAGCACACCAATACATCAGAAACAAAAGTTGTGCAAAGAGGATGGAGCTGATAAAGTTGATGAAGGACGCTACAGAAGCTTGATAGGATGCTTAAGGTACCTCACGGCAACAAGGCCTGATATACTTTTTGCTGTAAGTCTTCTTTCTCGGTTTATGCTAGTGAAATGCATTTAATTGCTGCAAAAAGAATACTAAGGTATATAAAAGGCACTATTGATTATGGTGTCAAGTTTGAGAAATGCAAAAATTTCAAGCCATATGAGTTCTCTAATAGTGATTGGGCGGGATCGGTTGATGACATAAAAAGCACTTCAGGTTGTTGTTTCAGTCTAGGCTCAAGAGTTTTTTTTGGTGTTCTAAGAAGCAAGAGATTGTAGCACAATCTATTGCAGAAGCTAAATTTATTGCAGCAACAAACGCTGCAAATCAAGTTTTATGGCTGAAAAAGATTTGGTATGATTTACACATTGAGCAGAAAGAAAGCACTGGGATTTTTGTTGACAACTAAGCCGCTATTGCAATCTCAAACAATCCAGTATTTCACGGGAAGACCAAGCATTTCAACATCAAACTTTACTTCTTAAGGGAAGTGCAACAGCAAGATCGATAGCTCACTTTAGTCTACTGCAAGTCAAAAGACCAGCTAGCAAACCTGTTTATAAAGCCACTTCCAGTTAGCAAGTTTGAGCTTCTGAGAGAAAGAATTGGAGTTTGCAATCCTTAAAACAAGGAGTGTTAAATATATGGTTTAAGTGTTGCTCGTGTATTTTATGTTTTTGTATCATATATCCAATAAATTTCCTAGTCAATATGAAGTCCTATTCTAAAGGGAATTAGGATCAGATTTTGCTGGTTTTATGCCAGATTTTACTATGTTTCAGTTAGTAATTCATTTAAGTCATGAGCTAAAGCTCTAAAATGAATCCTAGTTCTTGTTCATGCAGTATTGCTTCTTCGAATAAACTCCAATCCTTGTTCATGCAGTATTGTTTCTTCGAATAAACTCTTTCTGCTGTCTTTTGCAATCCTTTATTTCAGCTTTTATTTTTTAACTAACATAAGGTATACCTTTTCATGAGCTTGAAGGCTTTAATTACCAGTTTTTGTTTTATCAAGGAATTGAACAAACTGGGGGAAGGATCAAACATTAAAGGAAATTTTAGGGAAGAATCAAGTGATAACGAAAACATTATGGACACGAACATTACAGCAAAAATTTGTCAAGTACGCAATTTTATTCTGTACGCCTGAGATTTATATGAGCTGCAATAAAAGGTTCAATATTTCCCTCCAGAACAGAGCTCAAGTCAGGCAGTTGTAAACCCGTTTTTACATCTTCTACTAGCTTGTATGGACAAGAAATGTACCTCCGAGCCTCCTTCAACCCATCTGCAATGGCCTCTCTTCTTATACAGGTTATGTCAGAAGCCCTTTGCTCTTTTGCAATCACCAGAAGCTTGGCTTTCAACCGATTAAGAGCCTTTGCCTTATTTGCGAAGTAGCTTCTCTGACCTGCATATAGATCCTTCACACTCATTTATTTTCGAGCTAAAATGATGCGATTAAAGAGACAGAAAGCAACTGCACTGACATCAAAATAAAAATGCATAACACATACAATTAATAATTATTTCTCTTCACTGGGGAATGAAGTGAAGGTTAAAACCCATAGGAAAAAATCATGCTATAATGAATCCTTTCTAACCGAGGAACCATCAATTTCCATTTCACCCTCATTTGACTAGCTTGGTCTGTTTAGAAAGTGAAGGCTGTTCACTATGAAGTACAAGAAAATATGAGATTGTAGTAGTTGCATTATGAAATTGGGACAAACCTGAAGAGTGGATTGTAATGCCAGTAGGAATGTGATTGACAGAAACTGCTTGCTCAACCAATGAAGGTGGCGACACAATTAAATCCTCATCTTTTATCTGAAGGTCCAAAGTTGTATTGAGAGACAAAGGAATAACGTCTACATATGCTGAGATAACCTGCAAACGCTCCAACATGAAAGAAAGGGAAGAAATAAGAGGCATTATGGTTTCCAAAATTATTAAGCAAAAATTCTTAACTGCAGCTTGTAGCCAAGAGTATGTTGGATGATTATAAGAAGTGGATTGATCAAACTTCTGTTTTTATTTTTTAATTGTTTGTTAATTAATATGAACTACTAACGTAAAGTTTCAATCACTATAACTTAATTATAAATAATAAATATCTCAATGTATTAAAAAACCTACGTACAATTTTAAAATTGAACATCCTTTAAGTAATATAAATATTTCAAAATAAAACTAACATTTAAAACATATAAATTACGTGGGCAAAATAAAATTTATTTTAAAATAGTTTTTAAATATGAGATAATATTTCTTTACAATATAGAAAACATTAAACACAATAATTAATTTAGTTGGTTTTCTATTTTTATGAAAATTTGTAATTGATATTATAATAAAAATACAAATAAACAATATGTGACTAATATGTAGGTACCAATTGTATATGCTTTTAATAAAAACATTCACCTATATTTGAAAGCAGAAGTTCTGACTTATCAAACATGTTTTTTTTCCCTCCTCAAAAGAACTAAAATCAAGAAGTTAAAACCAAAAATTTTAATAAAAATATTAAATTTGATACCAACCGGACCCATAGTTTGTGCAAACAATTTATATACATATATATATGTATATAAGTTGGTAATACTTTCCCTTAATGTAAACACCACCACACAGCTTTGATAGATCTGGTTTATTTAAAAGCAGGATGATGGAAGATGGAAATAAAGAAAAAAAAGATTCCTTAAACTTTGAGATCCTAATCAAAGATTCAGGCTTAAAACTGTTCCAATCTGAATATCTCCACATGATGCACGTAGTTGCGTACGGTCACAAGCAACGAGCAAGTAAGAAGACTAATGCAACTATAAACCAAATAGAAGCTTCCATCACTTTATTGCACAATCATAATACTTCAAATGATAAACTTCACCAGAATTAAAAACAAAAATCAAGAAGGTATTAGGAACAAAAGGCATTCTTAACCTAGAAAGGAGAATATCAATATCAGCGAATATGACCAATTTGGATTGCTTACCTTATGTTCAAATGATCCACTAATTGACTCAACCATAACCATGTTGTGGAGACCTTTTTCTCCTAGCAGATAACCATAAGCGCACTCAAACTCTAACTCAATTGTCACTGATTGGACACTGCCATGGCGGGGATTCTTCTCAACAAGGCTGCTTTTATAGCCTATTCTTTCAGCCCATTTGATGTACATGCTTAGAAGTTCTTCTATCCACATCTAAGCAAAGAGATTTCCATTATCATATTAGACAGACCTAGTATTATAATAATGAAAAAAATGAAGTCCACAAAAGCTCAAGCTGAAACATCTCTAAATAAGTCCATACAAGAAAATCTCATACAATCAATCTTCAGGAGACACCAAATTCAGTTCCTCTAACTTATTAGAAAATTAAAAAAGAAAATTGGACCAAAGGACAAATCTTGAATAGGAAAAGGCAAGACTATATATTTGAAGTACAATAAATAGAACTTCATCTGAAGGTGACATTAAAACCAAAGTTGCCTCCCATTTCTAGATACTTATCCGCCTACCAAGGCAGCACAGCTGATGGTTTAACCCTAAGCAGATCGATTATAAACTGAAAAATTTAACATTCCAGTCCATGTAAGATTTAGAAAACATGAACCTGAGGGTAAGTTCCCCTGGATCCAGCTTGAATAATGACACATGCTCCCTCCTTATCGTAAGGCCCCTTCAGGAGCCTTAACATCTCATACTGATCCAGGAAAGTGCTCACATCTACAGAAGCACTATATGCTTGCTTGAAAAGCTGGTAATTGATTGCTTCCATCTCTGCTAACTGTGAGATTAGCTTTGCCTCTTCAGCCTGAAGAACACATATTTTCCTTGCTCTTCAGAAAGAAAGGAAACATCACTCAGCAACTTTAAAATTCTGAGCTCTTTGGTTACAAGTAAGCTCTAGAGACATCGTCTCTAAGTACGTAGTAAAATATTAATAGATGAATTTTACTTTCTCATCCACACTTCAAAACATGATAAAGAGAATCAGACAATTGTGGAGGCTGTATAATGCAGACATGCATTTACCAAGCTTTGCACAAAGCTTTTGAAGCTCACATCTCCCTAGCCAAACAATGTGCTTGTTATTGTATTGTATAGTTGTTACATTACTTAAATTGTATAGGAGATTATGAGGGATTATAGGAACAGCTTTTAGGCTGTAATTAAGAAGAACACTATCTATTTAATGACAAGAACTTCTCTGTGCACCGGCATTAAAACCGTTTGACATTGTTAACCCCCATAGTACATTTCTCAGTAAGGTAAAACAGATTTAATTGGATAAGAACTATGCATTTAGTCTTCTGTGTTGCATTACCTTATATCTAAGGTCTTTGAGAGCATCTACCACTTTTGCACTATCGGCTAATTTGACAAGGATTTCGTTAGATTTAGCAAGATCATCCCATAGATCGCACTGACGTATCGTCTCCTCCTGTTTAATCCGTCTTGCTTCTTCAAGCTCCAGTGCTGGTGCTGCTAATATCTCGGCACGGATAACTGCATCTTCAATCTTCTTTTTTAATGAAAATAAACCTAATAGGAAAAGTTTCGCCCTTCCATGTTAGAAACAGATGACATATAGCACTACTAGAACTCATCTAAGAAACACAGTACTTAATGTATTCTTGCATATATCATATAATAAATCTTATAATACCTATCCAATAAGTCAATATGATAGTTTGATTAATTAGAAAGTATCACTCTAGTAATTTAAGAACCAGATTCTTTTCATGCATTAAAAATATTAATTCCTCACCTCATGCGCCATCCAACATAATACAAGAAAATTCCTATTGCTGCTTTTGCTTTTCAAGGTAAAGCACAGTTGAAAGAAATGAATACTATATGCTCTCTTTCCATTTATCTTCTACCTCTGTAGAAACTGTTGATTAGGGTATTAGGAATCAGTCTGAACCTTATCACCAATACCTACCTATCTGAAGGACATAACCTTGCGTTAAAAGATGTGTCTATTGCATATCCATGTACTCAAGATACTATCAAAACTCCAAGTAAACTCTATGGAAGCATCTTAATTTTGGTATACAGTAATCCACAAGTATTAACATGCAAGTGATACTACGATTCCTTTACATTAGGGAAACAAGCCAATTAATTCATTTTTCTCTAGTCACCTTTTCTTCAACTCAACTTCAACTCTTTTAAAACCAGTACCTGCACTTTAACATGACCTTAATTTTCTGGGACATCAATTTTTGAACTCCTATTGAAACTGTATTCCTAGGCATTAGGGAGTTTTAATAGATGTACAAATTGAGGTTTATTAGATGTAAAAATTGTCAATCTGACTACAATAATTAAGGATGTCCATATAAAAGAGTGGGAATATAACTGGATGTCTCATGCATTTGAGTTGTGATATGGATTCTTCTGAAATTGAGATTACAAAAATTTAATAAACACCATGTTTCACTACATCAATGAAGGTGGTCTCATAAGAGTTATATAGAAGGTTGGATTTTTCAATGCAAATTTGGGATAGAGCAGTACCAGTATTTTAATTGACGGCTATCAAGTTTGAATTTGAGTTAGTGTTAGTGAAAAGGTTTTTGCCGTCTCTTGCTGTCACTCACTGCTATTACCTTACCGGAAGAGAATTTTGACAGTAATCCGAACCTTGGACATCCTTGAAGATAGCAAACTGTTGCTTCATAGTGATTTAATGTGCAGGATTTAACATATACATAGAGAGGGAAACACGTGCAGACCTTTTAGCTAATATGGCTATAATTATAACTTCACACATAGACTTTGGTCGAACTCCCCTCCCCCCTACTGGCAGCGGTACATGCAAATAGAATGGCATCTTATTCCCTATATGGTATATTTCTGTTGCTTTTGTTCAATAGTTGCTAAATTTCGTTTCTTTTTGATACTTTCCGATGTGCCCAAAATCACAATGTTATGCTGTAAACGGCAATCATGAGCAAGGCACCCCGGAAGCTACAGAAGTATCGGTTTTGCAGATAGATGCTCCAAGTCAAATTGTCTATGCTCTTGCAATATTTTCGATTAACTTTTACACAAATTGATGAGTTCTTAAGTCCAAAGCAATCTCTCTCGAATGACTTACGAGCCGTTCCAGTAACAAGAATAAAATAAACTCGTATAAAATACGTAATGACTTGTGTTAAAGGTCCAAGAGTTGATTTGGAACTGACTCATCCAGAATTTACCAAGTCATTCAACAGTTTAGAAGATTAATTTCCAAAAGAATCAAACAGATTGACAACTAGCTACTACTGATTATCTTAGCAACTTAAAAGAATCCAATTGACAACGAGTTGAAAGAAGCTGAAAGTGTTAACGTATGAGCATCAAATTTCTGGAACTTCAAATTTCGCAACTGGGTCTCAACTCATTTACAACTTCGCGTACCCACAATGTCAACTAACTTAAGAAAAAGGCCATGACATTCGTATGTGTAACTCAGGAAGAGAGGAAGAAGAATATAGGAAAAAGAAACGTACCCAGTTGTTTGAAGACTTCGTTTTTGTCATCGATGGAATGAGAAGCTCGAGTTTTGGAGAGCAGAAGAAGTTTAGAAGGTGAACAACCGTGTTTTCCGTTAAAAGCTTGCGACTTTGAATAGATAATGGCAGCTTTAGTGAGGAAACCAGCCTCTGCAGCCATTTTGGTTCTCACAATAATTCAAAAGGTGATGGCTACTCCTAAAGTCACATGCGCGTGTGTGTCCATGCGTCTTCTTGATTGATGCTCACCAGCCATGCGTTGATTTACTTGCATAACAGTTTGTACTGGTCTGGTAACAGAGGGAGTGAGAGATGGGCGTTGCCTAATGCCTATGTCCACGTATGGCTTGTCTGTGGAGCGGGTTATCTACGACTCTTTAATCCGTCTTATCGGTTATGCGGAGGATGACTTTACTCTTTTTTTTGTTTTTTTGCGGAAAACATTATTCACCGAGATCATTAAAAAATCGGAGATGAAGAGTGGAAGAGTAGAAGGGTATTAAGGCAGCGTTTGGTTGCCGTCTTTATCACCGGGGATGGTGCACAAAACATAAAAATTTTGTCATCTGACCTTGTTTGGTTGCCATTCCTCTCTTTTTGTCATCTGCCCCCAGTAAACAGAAACAACAATTTTCTGTTTACCTCAAAACCGTAGGACAGTGGTCATTTCTGTTCTGTCGCCCAAACAAATCCTCCTCTCGTCCAAGTTTAGCCCTACCTTTCTCAACCGCCGTCTCC
>JANIJH010000005.1:53734246-53745606 GCA_024520975.1 Erythroxylum areolatum
ATGTTAATACATGAATCACAACTATCCATTGGCCTAGGGCACACTACTAACAACTTTGTAACTTCTTTACAGGTATAAATCGTAGCCCTCACTAAGTAGTTGGGTAACATGTAAGGAGCATCTTCATCTACAGCCAAAGCTATGCAATCACAGTGTGAGTTATACAGGTAGGATAACCATTGCAAAACAAAATGCTTTTTATTGGGAGCTAGTAGCATAAAATAGGTAAGTTACTTGGGCCAACCATAGCGAGGTAACAATCCGTACTCGAATACTTATAATACAGGTTGGAAAAACCACCAAAATTTTTCTTGGAGTACTAACAATGTAGGTGGTCAAGCAAGACTGCAAAGACTTCCAAGACTTCAGCAAGACAGACTTGGATCTTTGGAGAACAAAATGGACAAGTTGATGGATGTTTTGGGTCCAAACTGGCAAATCAAGAAGAGAAACAAAAGGGGATGTTTTCGAGCTAGGATGGTGGCAAGGTTTGATTAGATTGTGAAGAACCATGCCTCATCCATCTACAACTTAAAAGTACAGGTAGGTCAACTTGCTAATGCTATATCTTCTAAAAGTGTACGTAGCTTACCAAGCAATATTGAGGCCAACCCAAGGGAACAATTAAAGGCTATCACACTTTGAAGTGGCAAGCGGATGGAGGAAACAAGTGTGAAAAAGTATTGCCAAGAAAAAGGAAAAGGTAAGGAGATTCGAGAAGTGAAAGAAGAAGAGAGGCATTATGTACCTCCACCACCTTACAAGCCTAAATTTTCGTATCCACAAAGGATGAGACAACATCAGGTGGACACTCAGTTTTCTAAGTTTTTGGAGAAATAGAAGAAGCTTCAGACTAACTTGTCATTGGTGGAAGCTTTGGAGTGTATGCCAAGTATGCGAAGTTTCTGAAGGACATACTGACATAAAAACGTATTTGGGAGGACAATCAGATGGTCACTTTGATAGAGAATTGTATTACAATTTTCTCAAGCACGATGCCTTCAAAACTACAAGATCCGGGGAGTTTTACAATTCCATATGTTGTTGGTGACTTTGAATTTTCTAAATGCTTATGTGATATAGGTGCAAGTATTAAATTGATGCCTTTGTCTATTTATAGGAAATTGGGACTACGAGAGGTTAAACTAACATCTATGCTGATTCAACTTATAGATCAATCTTTTAAGAGATTATATGGAGATGTAGAAGATGTGTTGGTAAAAGTAGACAAATTTATTATTCTTGTTGATTTTATAGTATTGGATTTTGAAGTTGATAAAAATTGTCCATTGATTTTGGGTAAGCCTTTTATGAATACTCATAGGTCATTAGTTTATATGTGTGAGGGAAAATTTGTTTTAGGGATTAGTGATGAGCAGGTTAAGTTTAATATATCTAAACCTTTGAAGAAACTGATGGATGGTAATGTATGTATGAAGATTGATGTTGCGGATGAATTTGTGAAGGAGGTTGAAAAGGAAGTTAATGAAATTACTGAAGTACACAAGGATGAGAGTGTGAGAGAAAAGGATTTTTATGAGGAGGTCGAGTTACAGAAGTTAAAGAGAATAGATACACCTATACCACCTTCCATTGTTAAGGCTCCCACTTGAGAGCTTAACCCTTACCTTCTTATTTAAGATACACCTTTTTAGGTAAAAAATATACCTTACCCATCATTACCTCGAACCAATTAGATATTTAGTAAGAAGAGAAAATGGTGGAGACTATTACGAAAAGGATGAGAGCTATGGGTGGCAAAATTTTGATATTAGGGGGATTAGCCCCAATGTGATGATGTATAGGATTAACCTAGAAGAAGGGTATAAAATTGTGAGAGAGTGATAAAGAAGGTTAAATCCAAACATGCAAGAGGTTGTGAAGAAGGAGGTAATAAATTTGTTGGATGCAGGGATTATTTATCCTATTTTAGATAGTTAGTGGGTGAGTCCAGTATCGTGTATGCCTAAGAAGGGAGGCATGACAATGATGGAAAATGAAAAAGGTGAAAAGATTTCTAATAGGACCATCACAGGTCGTCGAGTATGTATTGGTTACCAGAAGCTCAATTTGGCTACCAAGAAAGATCACTTGCCTGTACCTTTTGTGGAACAAATGATTAAGAGGGTGGCTGGTCATGCATTTTACTATTTTCTTAATGGATACTCAGGGCAAAATCAGGAGAAGATCACTTTCACTTATCGTTATGGGACCTTTTCTTATTGGAGGATGTCATTCGGTTTATGTAATGCGCCTGCCACATTCCAAAAGTGTATGATGGCCATATTCACAGACATGAATGAGAACTTCATGAAGGTATTTATAGATGATTTCTCCATCTTTGGAAATTCTTTTAATTATTGCTTGTTGAATTTAGATAGATTGATTTAAAGATGTGAGGAGTCTCATCTAGTCTTGAACTGGGAAAACTGTCACTTCATGGTCTAAGAGGGAATTGTATAGGGCTATAAGATCTTGTGCAAGGAGATCGAAGTGGATCAAGCTAAAACTGAAGTAATTGAAAAGCTACCACCTCCCACCAACATCAAGGGCATCTAAGCCTTCCTTGGTCATTCAAGTTTCTATAGACGGTTCATCGAGGATTTTTTTCTTATCGCTAGACCTTTAACTCATTTATTAGTTAAAGATGTGTCTTTTGTTTTTTATGATGCTTGTTTGGACGCTTTTAACAAGTTAAAGAAGGCACTTATATCAACACCAATTTTGACATCGTCGGATTAGTCTCATCCTTTTAAAATTATGTTTGATGCAAGCAATCATGCCATTGGTTGTATCCTTGGTCAGCTGAAGGAAAAGAAGTTGCATGCCATTTATTACGTAAGTAAGAACTCGATGAGAGCATAACTAAATTACAAAACTACAGAAAAGGAGTTGCTTAGTGTGGTATTTGCATATGAGAAATTTCATTGTTATATTTTAAGCTCACATGTCATTGTTTTTTTAGATCATGTAGCATTGAGATATCTTTTTTCAAAGAAGAATGCCAAGGTTAGGCTTATCTAATGGGTACTTATGCTTCAAGAATTTGGCATTGAGATTAAAGACCAAAAGGGAGCAAAATATGTTGTAATGGACCACCTCTCGAGACTTGAAGGAGGTCACCATAAAGAAGAAGAAGAAATCAAGGAGAGCTTTCCTGATGAGGCTCTAATAATGGTAGATAATGCTTTTCGTCCTTGGTTTGTAGATACTGTAAACCACTGCTCAGCTACTATTCTTCCTTCCAATCTTTCTTATAAAAAAAGGAAATGTTTTGTATTTTAATGTTCTCGTTATATTTGGGAGAACCTGTACTTTATAAATATGTGCTAACAGTGTGATTTGTAGGTGTATTCCCGAAGATGAAATGCTTAAAATTTTGATTCAATGTCATAGTTTACTTGACATAGGGCATTATGGAACTAACAAGACTGTAACTCGGATCTTAGAGTGTGGATTCTATTGGTCAACCTTGTTCAAGGATGCTCGAGATTTTTGTTAAAGTGTGATAGGTGTCAAAGAGTGGGTAAGATATTGAAGAAGGATAAGATGCCACTTTCAAACATCATAGAGGTGGAGATATTCGATGTGTAAGGATTAGACTTCATGGGACCATTCCCACCCTATTTAGGTAGCACTTACATATTAGTTGGAGTTGACTATGTTTCTAGGTGGGTTAAGGTTGTAGCTACTCCAACTAATGATGGCAAGGTGGTTCAAAAGTTCATCAAGAAGGTATTTACGAGATTTGGGATGCCCAAAGAAATTATAAGTGATAGAGGGAGTCATTTTTGCAACAAACCATTTGAGACTCTTATGAAAAGATACAATTATTCATCATAAAGTGGCAACTCCTTATCGCCCCTAAACCAGTGGTCAAATAGAGATGGTGAATGGAGAGCTAAAGAAGATTTTGGAGAAGGTAGTGATCACCTCAAGAAAGGATTTGGCATTAAAGCTAGATGACACCTTATAAGCTTATAGGACAACTTTCAACACACCCATAGGAACTAATCCATATAGACTTATGTATGGCAAGATGTGTCATTTACCTTTGAAATTGGAGCATCGAGCCTATTGGGTCATTAGGAAGTTGAACATGGATTGGAAGCTTGAAGTTGAGACAAGATTGTTACAACTTGACAAATTAGAAGAATTGAGGTTTGATGCTTATGAAAATGCCAAATTCTAAAAGGAAAGGACAAAGAAGTAGCATGATGCTCACACCAAGAGGAAGGAGTTCAAGAGTGGGGAGTTGGTGCTTTTGTTCAATTCGCGACTTCAATTATTTCCTAGAAAGCTCAAGTCAAGATGGAGTGGACCATTCGAGGTTATTTAAGTGTTTCCCTATGCAGCTTTGGAGTTGGAAAATGAAAAGGGTGAAGCATTCAAGGTCAATGGGCATAGATGTAAGCCATACTATAAAGGGACATACTCACAAAAAAAGGAAGTCATCTCTTTCCTTTCTTCTACTCCTTCATGAATACATGTGAAATGGTCAAGCTAATGACCTTAACTTAGCATGTTTGCCTTTCTTTTTCTTGCTTTGCTTACTTTTGTGTTTGATTTGTTTGGTTTTGGTTATAATTGGTTTAAATTTTGTTTAACTTGTTTTCTTTCCAAATTTCTTGTTGGTTAGTTGATTTTGATGTGTTGGTAGGTTGAGTGAATGTTGGGAATGCATGATAAGCTTAGAAGAAGGTTAAGAAGTTCGAAAAGTTGGATAACCCACGATTGTGGGAATTGGGTTGATTCCTACAAGCATGGGAAGGCTTTCTAGAAACTTTTTGGAGCCTTAACCCATGATTGTGGAAATGGACCCATTTTCGACGATCATGGGAAGGCTCTCCAAAAAGTTTATCGACACCATCGTGGAAATCACAGGGATTCCCACGATCGTGGGATCCTTCGACAAAAACTTTTTAAAA
Organism: Erythroxylum areolatum; assembly: GCA_024520975.1. Lineage (NCBI taxonomy): Eukaryota > Viridiplantae > Streptophyta > Magnoliopsida > Malpighiales > Erythroxylaceae > Erythroxylum > Erythroxylum areolatum. The sequence goes on from JANIJH010000005.1 coordinate 53,739,175, forward strand.
AACCCTCTTTTCTTTTTCTTTCTTCACTCTCCATCATTTTTTGTCTCTGCAACTGACTCTCTCACTATCCCTAGCTTCGAAAATCTTTCATTTTTCTCCCAAACTTTGGTATTTTTCATCTTTTCCATCATTAATCACTTATATTACACTTATTTCACACTACACCATCAAGAATACAAGGATTTGGTTAGTTCTTATTTCCTTCTCTCCCTAAAATGCACTCACTCTCTCTTTTGCATATTTTTGCATATTTATCTTCGTCAATGACTCCAAAGAAGCTTGTCACTTGGAAACCTATAGATCAATTGAGTCAAAAAGTCTCCAGTGAAGGAAAAATCGATATAGTGGCAAATTTTTGTACCCCATTCCTAATTTTTTTGGACGACGAAGGTATGCGATTTCGAGACTTTAAAGATAGAGAATTATTGCCTCCCTGATACTTTGATTTTGAATGGTTAGAAACTTTATGTTTGAGGCATAATATTGAATGATTAGCTATAAATATTGGTTAGGATTGGTTAATTCGTTGTGTTGTATCGATATACCCCATGATGACTGTTGAATTTTTACCATTGTGCATTATAAGCCTAAAATGGATACATTTTGGTTTAGAATAGGTGGTCATGTTTATAAGCTGGATTATATAGTCATTTGTGTACTTTTTGACTTGTCAAACACTAAAATTTTATATGATCATGATGAGTTATATATGGATGACTATTGGAAAAGCCTTACGGGTGAAAACATGTTTGATTCTAGAAATGCACCGAACATCTTAATTTGTAACATGAAGCTTTTACTGCTTCACAAATTTATGTGCTTAATTGTTTTTAATAAAACTGAAAACAATAAGTGTTCTAGTAAAGAACTTTTCTTTCTTTGTTGTATGGATTGCAAAGTTAAAATAAATACCCCATATCGCATTTTTAGGTCTATTGTGCGTTATGTTAATAAGCTTGGTATGGATTATATTGTCACTACTTTGGTTTCGTTTTATCATCTTGAAGTGGACACTATGCATACTGCTAATTATGATGTGTTTGATGTATCATATTTAAGATGCTCTATAATTTTGGAGCCCTATTTTATGGAGCTCTGAAATCCTCAGACGCATATTTCTGTCAAGAACAGGAAGGGTATGAATGCAGCCACTTCGCAACCATCCACCTCTTAGGCACCACCGGAGCCTTAAGAAGAAGCAGCCGAATAGGAACCAATAGCAGCAATAGATGTTGATCGGTTTTAGCAAATTTTTTATCAGATGGCTACAAATCAACAACAAATAACGCTATAAATCAATGAGCTTAGAAACCACGTGTGACAAGTATGCAATGAGCAGTGGTATATAAAGAAGAAGTTCTCAAAGTTCTTCCAGAAAAAAAAAAACATTGAAGTCCCATCTCCAACGCCTTCACCACCTTAATCTCCATAAGCCTTCTTACCCTTCACTACTTATATTGTTTTATTTACTTTGTTAGTTGTGTTATTTGGTTGCTTAGTTGATGTTGTGTTTGATGTCTTAATTTCATTTTATAGTTTCCTTGTCACGTTGAGAACAATGTGCTGTCTAAGTGTGGGGAGGTGACATTTTCTTTGTCAATTACATCGTTTAAATTTGTTTTATTTACTTTTTAACATGCATGTTTTAGGCATATTAGGTTGTTGTTTGATATTGTGTTGTGTTAAGCAATGGAACCACACTTGAATCATTTTTATGTATTTTTCCATGAGATTCTATCATGTTAGTTGGAATAAGATTAAATGCATGCTTGAACTTAAATTAGGATACTTGAGTAGACAGTGAATCATGTTGAGTGATGAAAAGTAGTCGGTTGGATAAGCTTACTCAAAATGTGACACTTGAGCAATGAGGTAGTGTAAAGATGCATAATGAATTTTCATTGGAGCAACGTGAGGATTGAGCATATATGACTCCATCTATAGTCATCTTATTTCTTTAAGTGTGTGATACCCCTTTAGGTTACTACCTTCAAAACTTGCTTTGAATCCGTTTGAGTCTACTAGATGCATACTTAATAGAAATGATTAAGGCCTTTTTCTTTGTGATAACCCTTGGTTTAAATGACCTACCTTTGTTATTATCCCTTGTTAGCCCCATTGAGCCTTAACCCTTTTATTTCTTGAAAATACCTCATATTTCAAAACCTGAAACCTTATTAGCCTACCCATTCATAAGCTTAGTAAAGTATTAAGGGATGCACTAGTTTAGGATTTTTGGTACAATTCTTTTCGTTCTAAGATGAGTTGATTTATACTTTTACTCTTCAATCACATTATATATAGTTTCTATTTTGTTTGTTGTTTCTTCAATTATATAAAAAGAAATAAAACAAGAAAAGAAAAGAGAAAAAAGGAAAAGAGAAAGATAAAAGAAAAAGGGAAGAATGTTTTGGTAGCATCAATAAGTGCGGAGTAGTAGCATATTTACATTTGTATATCTCATAATATGTTTTGTATCCCTTTGTTCACTTATTACTTTATCCATGCTTATATTAAACCCTTTACCTCGTTTGACCCACCTTAACCTTACCACATTACAACCCGAGACAAGCCCTTTTGATTTGTTTATGCAAGTAATCATTGTAGAGTAGAATTGGTGTATTAGCAAGCTTATGTTAGTGTAGTTTCCTATAGGGAGCTTGAGCAAAACAATAACCATCAAACACTTGAGAGAAATGAGTGAAACCATGAGGAAGATTCATTTTGCATTTATACTTATCTTTGAGTGACAGTGCCAAAAATTAAGTTTGTTGACATATACTAATGAAAAGTAGTCATGATATGTGTAATAGATTGATATTTAAGTTGGAAAAAATTTGAAGGATTGCATGCTTTAATCTTTGTGAGAATGAAGTGATGGAATTGATTGGTTGAGTTTAATTTTGCTTGAGGACAAGCAAGGATTTAATTGTTGGGAAGTTGATAATTGTGTATTAGTATGTGTTTTTCTAAGTATTTGGTATGTGTTTCTTGCATGATAGGTTAGTATTATTGTATTTTAGGACTTGTTTTGTGTGTTTTTGTTTAGTTTGATCTTCCTAGTTGCTCTTTTGTGTTTGATATTGGTTTAAGGTAGGAATTGATCATTTTGGTGTAAGAATAGAGGGTGGAGACCTTTGTGACTAAGCTAGGGACCAAGAGAAGAGAAGAGAAGAGAAGTGGAGCTGCTGAAAATCAAGAGCTCACGATCTTGGAGAAGGGCATGTTTTCAACAATCTTGGGAAATCTATGGAGAAAGTTTCTGCTAAGTTAACTCACAATCATGGGAAGCACAAGTATAATTCCCACGATCATAGGAATTGGAGTCAAAGAGACACGTAGGTTTCATGTATTTTTTTAGGTTTTCGTGACTTTATAAGACATAGAATCCAAAGAGCCACGAGAGGGTCGTGGAACTTGCTTCCTAAAGCCAGAAGACAGATTGAGAGCCTAGAGAAAGGGGGGAGATTAGAGGTTTCACTTCTGATTGGGCAAAGAGCACCCCGTCATCCGGATTTTTCAGATTGGGCAAAGAAAAGTAGGAGTTGCCTTGTCCAGACTTATTTCAATTTCTTTCTATTCTAGCATGTTTATCATGGATTATTTCATTGTTGGGGATGTTATGAATATTATGATTGGCTAAAACAATTTTTAGGGTTTGTTGTTGAACTATTTGTGAACCTTTAGTTATTGATTTAATGATATATATGTTCATGTTATTTATTATTCTTAAACCTTTCAATAAATTGAGAGAGTGAGCTTGGTAATCTGTGTTAATTGTTCAACAAGAGTTGTCGATTAATAAATCTATAAATAACAAGTTATTGATTTACTAGGAAGATATTTCAATAGATCAATACACTGCTGATAAGATAACTTCATATCTGGTTGAATGTTTAGGAAAGGTTTGCACATCGAGAGATCCCAAAATTATTTCTAATTTATTTAACTAGTGACATTTAGTTACAACTTGCAAGAGGGTAGTTAGAATTTTAGGAAATCTTGGGTGAAGTATAAATTGAATCAATTAATCAGAGGGGAACAAATAGGGATAATGACAAGTCCTAATGCTTAATCTTGATTTTCTCCAAGTCTTAGTTTACGATTTTGGTTTGTGTTACATTGTTCCCTGTTACTTTTAGTTTGTATTTATTTTACTTATCTTTTTAAATTCGATTGAAACAATTTCTTAAATAAAGAACAACCTGAATTAAGTGATACCTAAGTACAATCCTCGTGGGATCAATATCTGCTTTCAATTACAAGTACAATCCGTATAATTTCGGCTTTGAGTGTAAGACTAGTAGTGTGTTTTGCATTCAACACTACCACCATAAATAAAATGAATAAGTTCTTAAATATCCCATTTGTGGTAAATTTCTCCCTTACACTTCAATTGTTTTTATTTTTAAAATTTCCTTTAATGGAAATAAACTAAACTCAATTCCATCTTTATTGATTCTATAGGTAGACTTTTGTCCATTTTTTGGCAACAATAACTTACCAAGTTTTACAAAATAGTAGGTGACAAACAATAATATGTAATTATTAAATTATGCCTCCTTGTATTAGTTATTACATAAAGGAGTATCTTACACTAATTTATTCTTTTTACTAAAGCTTTATAATTGTCTTCATTATGATTCTTGTTAGAATAATATAACATGTTTTTTTTCTTATAATATAATTCAACCTTTAACTAATATATCTTACTTTAGATAAAGTTTTATATAAAGGAAATGGAATTAAATAATAAATAGAGAAATTATTACAAAAACTTAAGGGTGCACCCTTATATAACCTAGCATTTCAATGTAAGAAGTATAGACAAAAATAGTAAAGATTACTCTAGATATACAGAGAAGCTACTATGCTTGAACTAAACTTTTGTTTAAGATTTTTTATCAATATTAACTTCCTAACATTAGTGATGATCATAGATTTCAGAGCTTCCTTTGAAGTGTATTTGTTACTTTAGATAAAGTTGTTAGTACCTGTACTTTGATTATATATTTTATAACTAGTTTCAAATCTTTTACATGTGTACAACATATTACCTGTTAGTCTCTTTTAATCAAATAAAATTTATTTTAAATTTATGTCTAGTTTTTTAATCCTGATAACATCTCTAAAACTACTAGAAAAAATATTTTTATGATTTAGGGAACGAAAATCTAAGTGTAATTACATCATCATATACAAGGATTTTTTTGAAAAATTAAATTTGATTAATAATAGAAGAATACATATAATAATTGGGCCTTACTGTCAATAGGGAAAACGCCCTCAACATCAATAAGGGACTCCTGATCAATAACTAATTCTTACAACAATAAAACAATATAGCATAGCCATGCTATAATTGTAAAATTCTAAAGATGGTCATTGTATAATCTATCTTCTCCTTTAATTAGGCATTATAGAATCCTTATTTATAGATTAATTCATCAATGAAGGCACAATGTAGGTTTTATGTGATAATATGTTCTTGATCCTAATTATATTTTCTATAATCAATTTATCCTCTTTCTCTTCCTTTCCTGAAAAAATCCTCTTACTTCGTTTTTGCCAAATTTCCCTAAACGTATTTCCCATTGCAAATTTAAAGATTACCCATTGCATGTCTTTCCTTATTGTATTATGGCAGCACCATCAAACAGTATCTATCCATTTCTAGAGTAAGATTGCTTCTCCACACTTCCTCATTATATTTCCCTAAATTCTCTCGGAAATTAGACAGTTGAAGGAAAGATGCCCCATAGTCTCCTTCTTTATTTTACAAAACATATACTCCTATTAGATAGTCATAAACTTGCCTAATCTACCTCGTGTGTTGAGTTTGTCCTTAATGAGGATTGTTATGAATAATTTTTAGTAAAAAGAGAAATGAAGAATGAAGTACAGAAGAAGAGAGAAGGTAGAGAAATTCAAAGATCGAGAAAGAGAGAGATGAAAACTAATTCATATTTATGAAATAGTTATAGGTATTGTTATACTACCCATACATGCAAGTACAACTGTATATTTTTTTGATATTTTTATACCTAACAATTTCTCCTAATTTAGAAAACCTTACCCATAGGTTTTAACAGGGAAAGTGTTAAGGAGGTTTATATAATGGACAAAAAAGAAAAAAAAATCATATTTTCTTTTTGACAAAATTTAACTTCCTTTTATCACCCATCTCCTTCACGACATTACCGTAATAGCTCCTTTAGAATTATTGAGCAAGGAGACAAGATTATTAGCAAGATAAGACCTAATTACATAGAAAACTCTAGCAATGTAACCACCTACAAAGCTCACACCTTGCTCTTTTAATAGAACTCCAAAACCATATGAAATGCTTTTATGTATCCCGCTCCCGCAAGACCCAGACTCGACATCGAGGGTGATATCCGAGCCCGTGCCTCACGAGGGTGGTATGCTAGA
>JANIJH010000005.1:53915174-53934149 GCA_024520975.1 Erythroxylum areolatum
GAAGCATACTCAATGAACATATATATTTTCCAGCTTTTAACTTCCAACATATCACATATAACCCATCTTGTGTCTAAACCATTTTTTCTATTTCATTTCAAGTTCAAGAGTTTCCCTTTTTTCTACACATGAATAATCGCCAACAATTTGTCATTTAATAAAAAGGTTCGGGGTCCATCATAAAGACTTAGCGTTTCATATCTAATATGAAATCTTGCTAATTGATTCAATTGGAACTATAGAAGGTAAGTCATTATACTAGGCATTTCTATAAAAGAAATACTATTGAGTCATATAATATCTCATATTGTATTTTACTCCTTACATAAATCCATACACTTATGAATTTAGTCATGAAGGAATTAACTAAAGAATCTCATTCTTTGTAGATAACCGAAAATTTAAAACTTACCACAACGATCTCATTGAAGAGCTTTAGCTTTCTCAATGCTTTATTTTTACTTAGATTTAAGCAACTTGAACTTTTCAAATTTTTAAATCATTATTCCATTTAATACATATGACTATATAATACCAAGTCATTAGTAATCTAATGAAATATAAGTATTATCCTTTTTATGAATTATTATTCTATCCAATACATCATATGTATAAGATTTAACAATTCAATACCATCATCATTCTTTAACCAAATATTGATTTGATTATTCTTCAACTATACAAGTTTCATACAATTCATAATCAAAAGGGATACATATCTCCTAGTATCTAACTTTATGATTCTCATTATATTGATTTTTTAAAACCAAAAGGATAATCTCGGTTATCTAACTTTTATTCTTGCCATTTATGTCAAACATAAGTCTCCTTTGATCTAATACATATACAAACTATTTGCATAAACTTGGATCAACTACTTTTATTTAACAATCTATTTCTTATCATGCTTTGAACATTACTATAATGTTGAATCTAAATTCAGTATCAAATACTCATAAGCATGGATTAGAAATACATATGATCTCTATCATATCACATATAGGTAAGAAAAGTTATAAAATCGTTTTCTTTTAATGACAACTATTATCATACTACAATAAAACCTTTAATTGTAGTCTATAGTTATGTTTTTAATAGGCTAAATTAAGTGGAGCAATTCCAATAAGATACTATACCTTTCAGCCCTACTCTATGCAACCCCTTGCATTTTGCTATCATGTTGTTGACATACATCTTACATGTCATCAACAAAGTTTACGAGATATTAGTTAACTCAAAATGTCAATACATTTTTCCATCTATATTATTTTGAAATATCTCTACAACTTTGTCACCATATCTTTAATGAGGATTATATCAAAATTGCATAATGAACGTACAATTTTCTATCTAACTTTTGAGAACTTTTCTCATACATATCCTATGTCCAAGAACTTAAGTTCGCTAAGTTAATATCAACTATACTAAATAAGGTAGATTCCACTAAGAAAAAAATATAAATGTAAGAAAAACAAGTAATTAATTATATATCGTGACTACCAAATAAGATTTGGACTTTAATTATGCATTTGGTTACTCCCACTATTTTATTCACAATAATAGCCCTCATTACTATTCTGAAAGATTACTATAATATATGTAGTGGCTAGGATCCCATTCAAATATAGTTGATCTTGAGTTTGCTTAACAAACCAACTAGACTTAAATTAGGTAGATAATAACTTTATAAATCACATCTCATGTGACTCCTAGATCTATTAGGTAATAACTCTTACCAAAATATATCTTATATATTGTTCCTAACCTTGTCTCTAAATTCATGTGATCATGAGTTTGCTCATCCAAATCACATAAATTTAGTTAAGTATAACTCACTATCATAAAATTAAGCATGTTCGGGTTAAAAAGGCCTTAAGTTTGCTCAACAAGCCTATAATAAATAGAACTCTAGTTTATTCCTATAACAATGGAAGGCAACAATCATGTTCTTAACATGTACTTAAAACTAGAACCCACTATTAGAAGATTAAATATGTTCAGGTTAAATCAACCTTGAGTTTGCTCAACAAGCCTACAATAAATAGGACTCTGATTTATTCTTATAACAATAGAAGACAATAATCACGCTCTTTTCATGTACTTAAAATTTTAATGAGGGATTTAACTTCATTCATCTCATCAAACACAAATTGCATGTAAAATATCACATATATAAAATATACAATTTATCATACATCCAATATATATATCAACCATATAAATAACGTATGCAACTTATGCACTCATAATCAAATTATATGCATAAAAATATCAAGCTTCATATGATTCTAGTTATTGATCTTCATAATCTAAACTAGCATTTCCAACTCCTTGGAAAACTTAAATTAGATTAAAATTATTGATTTCTAAATAAATTAAATTCCTATTCCAAATGGAAATTTAATTTGATTTGAAAACAATTTTTCAAATCCAATTGGAAACTATTTCCAATTTGTCTTGACTCTTTTAATAAAATTTAATTGAAAACAATTTTCAATAATTTGTATTTCTTACTTATTGTAATTTAGAGAAACTTCTTTTCAAAATTATATAAGTAACACATTCAAATCCAATTAGAAAACTATTTCTAATCTAATTAAAAATTATTTTTCCTTAATTAAAAACTATTTTCTAAAATTAAAAGGAAACTTCTTTCAAAATTAAATAAAACACTTTTAAATTTAATTAAGAAAGTTATTATATATTATTTATTTAGAGATTTATTTATTGACTAATTAGAAAACCTTTCTTTAATAAGTTAGAAAACTATTTTAAAATATTAAAGAAAGTTCCTTTTTTGATAAATAAATGAAAACAATTTTCAAAATTTAATCAAGATAATATCCTTTTTAATAAATCAAGAAAGTTATTATTTATAAATAAAGAAACAATTTCTAAATAAATAAAATAATAATTCTCTAATCAAATAAAATTAAAAAATAATTGTATCTCAATCAAATTGAAATAAATAAATTTAATTAAGAAACAATTTTCTTAATAATTTAAGAAAACATTTTTTTAATTTCAAGAAGTCAAATTAATTAATTTCAATCTAATTGAAAATAATTAATTCTAACTTTAGAAATACCTTTTTTAATTAATTAATTTCAATCTAATTAAAATAATTAATTCTAATTTTAGAAACTACTTTTCTAATTAATTAATTTCAATCTAATTGAAAATAATTAATTCTAATTTTAGAAACTACTTTTCTAAAATTAATTAAGAATCAATATAATTATTAATCTTAATCTAATTAAGAAAAATAATTATGTTAATTTTGGAATTGATTTGAAGATTAATATAATTTAATAATTCAACATCTTAAAAAATTAAATTAAGTTCTAAAACATTCCTAATAAAATTAATCCTTCAAAACGATTTTCAACAATTAAAAAACTCTATTCCAAATTTATTAGGAATTGAAACTTAAAATCCACATGATTTTAACTAAACCAATTTAATTAAAAAAGATTATTAAAAAAATAAATACTCGGGAAGCCATCTGCTTGGTGGTTTACACACGCCAGCAGAATGCCCTCTAGGCCCTTGTGCGGCGCGTGTAGTTTTTCAGAGCTAGGTTTCTGGAATTTTCCGCCTTGCTCCTTGTTTTCTCCTCCTCCACCGTGTCTCCATGTCGCTCTAACTACTAGTTCTCTAACAGTCAGGAAATCGTGGATACGATGATGGAGGAGCTCCATACAGAAGGAACTATCCAAGAATCTTTCTCAAACCTGAGAAAAATAGAAAACTTGGACCTTCCGCACAACTGTTTGAGCGGAGAAATTCCTGCAGAAGTATCGGGTTTAACTTCCTTGGCAGTGTTTTCTGTGGCTTACAACTTCTTGTCCGGTAGAATCGCATCAGGTAAACAACTTGGAACCTTCGAAAAGAGCAGTTCCGTGTAATCCCATCAGTTAGAATCCCATCAGTGAAGAAAAACGACTCTCCAACTCTCCCACGTTTCTCGCTTACACGTCGCTGCCATCTCCCATATCAACAATTTTATGAATAATAAATTCGACCAAAAACTCCAAATTTATTGGTCAAATCAATCTACAGTATAAAGCACCTCCTCTCCATCATCTTACAGCACCCTCATTTTCCAAGTTCAACGATCCAATCAATGTGTCGTAAAAAGGGATCTTGTGAGGCAATTGTTGGACGCATTGAAGAAGGAATGAAGGAATATCATCCTGAGAGTGGTCCAATTCTCGGTGAACAGCACCGGAGCACGTCTCAAGGAGGAACTGAAACATAAACGACGCAAATGTTTATGGATTTTTAGGATTCGAATATGAACTTTTCAATTTATGGGTTTATAATATGAACTCTTCGTATTTTTCAATTCCAAATTTTTCCAGTCAAGAGCAATCAAATTACATAATTAAAAATTAGCAGTGATATCATTGTTAGAAAATCGGGTCAAGATTTGATCTCAATCGCAGTTGGGTAATCGTAACATTTTCTGTGATTTTGGTTTTTCGAAAATCAAGATCTATTTAATTCTATAAAATGATCAACACAAATCATAATAAAGCAGAAAATTAATTCGTACCTTATTCTGAAGCTTGATCTTTATCTTATCGTATCCCTCGAACTGTTTCTAAAACCAATCCATCTCAACTACCGTAGTTGCACAAGTATCTCACCTCTAATGATATCCACATAATAGGTTGAGAGAACTCTGTAACTCTTACAAAGAAGATTAAGCAAGAAGTTCCATAACGCTTAAGCGCCTATTTACAATAAGCTTTGGACGTTTTAGTAATTTAATTGAAAAATTATAATTTCAATTAAACTTTAGTTAGAATTATAATTAATTCTAATTAAATACCAATTATGCTCATATAAGATTCAATATCTCATATTGATCATTATTTATTAAATATCTCATATTTAATCATAAAGCTTCTTAAACTTTACAATCAAGTCCAACTTAATTAAATTAACTTTGCTCTCTTCAACCCATTCTATATATGAGACCTATTAGGTTCCTAAATATGTTAAAAATGATTACAAAATCTAATTTTAATTCATAATTAAAATTATCTTTAATTCTCCAAGTAAATAATTTATAATCATAAATCAAGATTGACGTCTAACAACGCATCATAACCACCCAAATATTTAAGAATGTCAAAGTGATTTTAACTAACCTTTCTATGCATAATTTTTCTGTATAATCCAATCATTTCATCATATAATATTCTGATTAGACATAGAGCATGGAATTAATGTTTACTATATTTTGAGTCTAATTATATTAGTTCTTCGTCATTAGCTATTGATTCAATTAATGACAATTGTAAACTATTTACAAAGCATCATTTCACTTTGGCCAAGGATTTCTTAAATCAATACTAATCGAGAACAGCGAAATATTCTCCCTAATTATATTAGGGTGATGAATTCTATCTTGATCATTCAACTATCTCCATATAATTCATGCTACATCCAATGACTATTGATTAAACGACCTATGATTAAATAGATCATAAGTAGTATCAAAACATAGTAATCCCTATACAAGATAACTTTGATGACATCAAATCAGAGGATCACTTATACGATCATCACAATGAGAATTCCATAGACATACAAGTAATGTTTCAATTGGATTTCTCATATCGGATCTATTCAATGAACTTGTTTTCTAACAAGCATCCACATGTTTGTTTAAGTATTTCTATACTTTAGTCTCTGAGATTAACTACTTCCTTGATAAAGAAAGAACAAAACGTATGCTAGTCTTTCTATGTTTTCTTAATGTCCAATCTTAATAGAACAATGATTAGGAATATTTAGAAATAACACACAAATGCAATATGAATCTCATAATTATAATCTCATTATAATTTCATTTGTAATGTACAATTATCCCATGGACTTTATTTTATACATCTAAACATGAACAAGATATAGAATGTCTTTAAATAATCTGTTACTAAACTACAATTAAAACGATTGACTGTAGGGCATAAATTAATAGAGAGCCCATTGAGCGAGAAGTTGTTGTTATTGTTCAATCTCCTTGCCAAAGGGGCTGGTGGTTGGGAAAATGTGCTGAACTTGGACGATACCCTATTGCAAATAATAGGAAACTAGAATAACCACACTTTTTTAAGGACGATTTCATTTAGCTAACACATTTTTATTGAGGTTTTAGTGACTGCTATTTGTTAAAATGGTAACTAATAAACTATTAGGTGAACAAAAACTCTTCATACTATTCATTAGTAAATAAAAAGATAGTTTTATGTATTTTTAATATAATAAAATATATAATAAAACTTGACCTATTATTAATATTAAAATATTTAAGGAAATAAATGTTAAGACAATCAATTAAGAGAATGCAATCTAATTACTTCTAATAGTACTTTTGATTTCATGATTTTATTAATTTAGAATGAAAATATTCTTCTGAATGACAAGATTTTTGACACTAAAATTGTACTCTTTCTAGTTACAGTCATTTACTTTTTAGTTAATTAGCCTATATTTCTACGCTAACATCCCCTTGAATATATGATGCTCAATGAAATACCATAACAGATTTCACTTTACACTACAACATAAAATTAACTTTTAGCTACGTCTTTTCTTACGATGATTTCTAATTCGTTGTCAGAAGTCTAACTTTTTGCAACATTTTACTTAATCGTCGCAAAAGAAATATATTTTATGACAATTTATATGAAAGGTCACAAAAGGAGAGCGACATTTTGCGGTGACTTAAAATTTCATTGCTAGATGTCGAGCCTTTGGTGACGATTCTCTCATTCCTCGCAAAAAGTTGTACTTTTGGAGATGAATTGAGAAATCGTTGCCAACGGGTGATATTAAAGAGTTTATATCTTATGTATTTCTTAGAAAAATTTCTTATAATTTTTGTGTGTGATAATATTTTTAAAAATAATAATGTTAAAAAGATAATTTTTAATGGTAAGTGCGCTTAGCAGTCATAAGAGTAATTATAATTGGTATTTGTATGATTTTTCATATTTTTCATTTGCCTTCTTTATAAATTTGTTTAAATAGCTAATACATTCAAACTCTATAAATTTCTTTAAATTTATTGATTTATACAAAAATGATTCTTTAATGATGCCTAATGTACATAGGACTATACCTCCATTCATACAAATATTTCACAAAAATATAATGGAGCATATATAGGTTGAATTATCTTTTTTTTAATGTATTTCAATGTCTTTTCAATCATAATATTGAGTTTAAATACTCAATTTGTGTTCATTTTGTATTTATATATAGATTAAAGGATTGAAAGAATCACTCACTCACGACATCCACGTAAGATAGTGATTTAATTGATAACATATTTAATGGACAGAACATGTTGGAAGCATGACGAAGTAGAAAATCATCACTCATGTGCATGCTTTTGCATGCAAGAACATGAATTAATGGCAGCACAGCAAAGGATGAGGGATGTTAAAGTTCAATAGATAAAGGAGAGCCAAAACACTGCAGCAAATAGGGAGCAAAGATCAAAAGCACAACGCACCAGTTGGGAGGCAAGGAGCAGTAAAACGACAATATAGTAAGAACGAAACGTCAGCAGAAGAAGACAACAAAGTTGGGCCAACATGCAAGCAATGTGTGTGTTTCATGCACTCACACACGTTGAACAAAAACAACACAGTCAAAGGAAGCAACAAGTTTACATTGTTCACGCAAACATCATAAACGATAACGTTGATCATACAAACAACGTAAACGTTGTTTCTGTTTCACGTGAACAACATGTTTCATGCACCAACCAAAAAGACAAAAATGCAAGTTCATAGAGCACTAAAAAGTAGACATACATCCATGATGTAAGGACAAAATGCATGCAGCAGGTGGATCAAGGAGCACAAAAATGAAGATGACGTCTACATGTCTTGCGTCAAATGCAGACGTTTTGTGTAGGTTTTTAATAAAACAACACTGTAGATGGCTCAGAAACTATTTCATAAAATCATAACAGAACAGTAACACAAAAGAGAGGGAGGCGTAGGGGGCAAGAAGCAGAGAAATATTTGTTACAACTTCAACACTTTCTTGTCAAGGTGGCAGCTTGGAGCTAGCTTTCCAAGAGAGGATCTCCACCATAGGGACGACTACATTTTTTTTTACTCCATTTGCCTTATCCCTTTCATTGATTTTTAGCTATAGTCTTTTGTTCATTCATTACTTTCCATAAGCTTAGCTATTCTCTTTCAATTTCAATGCTTTATTTCATATTCATTCCATTAGTTTAAAGCTTTCTTAGTGCTAATCTTATTTTACATGTTCTAGAATGTTTAAGAATGAATGTTTGATGGATTTTATAGTTGAAATTTATGGATTTTGTAAGGAATCTTTATGTTATATCAATGGATGTTTATTCCTTCAATTTTTTTAGCTTTAATCTTGGTTGTTTGAGTTTATTTATGTGATTTTTTTCAAAAACGATTTATTAGGTATTTGAATGTTTAATGGTTTATATTATGGGTTTTTACTTATTTGTGATGCTTTTGAATAATTTGTACTCAATAGTTAGGATTTATGCATGTTTTTAGGTTAATGGTCAATTAATTTTCGTTTTTGTGCAAGTTATGCGTGATGGAAATTTTATTTTGATGCAATTAGTTTAGATTTTGTAATTTGTGTTATAACTAGTTATTTGTTATCATAAAGAGTTTTGATTTCTGTTAAGTTAGTGTTGAATTTTGGTTTTTATTACTTCATCTATTATTTCCAGCCTTGGTTTTATTTAATTAAGTATGAATTTTGTTTATTTAATGTCTATTTTGCTTAATATGAACATGTTTTGCTAGACTACTTAGGGGTTTGGAGATATTATAAGGATGAAAGGATAGAAATTGTGAGAATGGAGTTGAACTTGTCTTGAATTGGTGCTTGTAGGTCTAGGTTGGTTTGGGATTTAAGATAAATGTCATGAATTAGGAGTTACTTATAGGCTTGATCACCCTTTAAGTAAGTTTCTAGTCTGAAGGCTCGGGTTGAGCGTGTGATATGTAATAGTCTATTGTAATTATCGAAAGTAGCAATAGGATAGTTGAATTTAACATGATACTTAGTCAACTAATCTAGGATCCCATACCTTTAGGTTACACTTTTCGAGTTTATGAGTAGGTGGCCTAAGTTAGTTGTTTCTTTGTACCTATTGTGTCTTCCCTATTGAACTTAGAGAGCCTATTTTAGGTTATAGTAGAGATCGGGGCATTTCTAGACCTTATTGGTTTTTCCTATTTTAAAGAAATTAAGGGTTCAAGAGCTTAATTGAATCCATAGATTAACACCATGATGAGAGTATCTTTTATTTAGATTCAAGGATCAATGAACATCCCGGAATTTCGAAGATATCTCTAACCCACTTTTTTACCATTGCTATTAGCCTTTTCTAAATTTGCTGTCTTTATCTTTTTGTTTACATTTATTGCATCTCAATTGTTTCATTTTCATCATTTCAGGGTGTTTTGTTTTCTTTTGTTTGCAATATTTGAAATAGCATTTGCATCCTAACTCTCTATTGTTCGACCCAAGCTTGTCATTTACCGTATAGTTTGGTAGTTAGGAATTTATTATTTGGTAGTTAGCGACAGGCTATCACGCATATAAAAATTGTAAAATGTTTTCAAATTTGTAAACATATTATTGAAAAACACATGGTAAATAATTTAAAATTTGAAAAGTAAATATTATTTAGATATAAAAAGATAAACATATCTAAAATTTTAATATTAATAAGATCAAAATACAATAAATTTAAATTGGCTACTATTCTTAATCATTAATATTTAGTAACAAGAAAATAATAATACATATGGTAAGTAATATAATATAATAATATATGGTAAGTAGTACAAGATTTTAATTAGAAGTTCAACAATTCTTACAAACAAAACAATAAATAAAGTTTCACGCTTATTCCATCGAAAAGGAAAAAAATAATTATCTTTTTTAATTCCACGTGATATGAGACTCAATAGAAAAGGCAAAGGAATTCCTTATGTCTGGATTCCCAAAAAGGGTCCTCGTATATTGAAAAGCATCAATTGAAATAGTCAAAGATCTTCCATCAGGTGTTGGGTTATTGACACCCACTTCGAATAACTTTTTGACTATAACTAAACTAAAAGAAGATACATCGAACGAATCCCTAGATGCAATATAGATCACTAAATTAGATGAACCACCTATACAATGCGTTTCACCCAAGAAACAATTAGTATAGAACATAAATAGCTAATTAAGTCAAACGGTATAACGGATGCATGCGTGTTTGAATAGACATGGTAATTGGAATCGACGACTATTCCAAAAAAACTGATTTCCCTAATCCTATACTGACCATTAGGACATTGCTACTGCCTCCATTTTCATGTATGGTCTCTTGAATATTTAAGGAAGCTTTACACTACATATAGTAGGTATAATCAAACATTCATCTGATAGCTTTCTAATAGAAAAATGAGATACATATAATTCAGGAAAAGAGGTAATTTGGATGATACTAAGAACCTTAAAGAAGAAGATTGACCATTGAAGGCAAGCGGTGATTAGACTTTTATTAGGAGATTAGTTATTCATTGATTTGTTCCTCATCAGGGAGGATTTTGCTACATTCCTCCAAGCAAAGCTCATTTCCTCCCTTGGAAACTAGTATCTATGTCGACATTTCACGATAAATTAATGTTAATAATTTTATTCTGAAAAGCCAGTTTAACATAAATTTCATTATATTTAATTAAATTCTTTTCGTAATCAAATCTCATAAATTCTTAGGGGTGGAACAAACTAATCAAAAATTGAATGGAACTTTACCATACAAATCGTAACAACAAAAAGAAAAGGTTATCCCTTTTTAGCAATGTTAGAAATAACCTTCTCCTCAATAACTTGTTATTTATTATGATAAAACAAAACATAGCTCAAGTACAATATTAGATTTGAACCAATTCTCTTGTTGAAGATATCTTGATTTGATCGCAAATACTCAGGAAAAGCTTTGTACATTGAACATTTAATATAAGAGCTTAAGTTACATATATAATAACAAACTTGTGATAAAGATAAGAGAAGAAGAAGCAAACCTGGAGAATATTGAGAGAGAGAGAGAGAGAGAAAATGAAGCTAAGCGAAGAGAACTGACTAAATGTTGAAAACAAAATGAAGGTTGTTCTTCTAGAAGTTAAATACTCTCACAGACCTTTCATTAAATAGTTACTAGGCTTTCCTCAAAGAAGCATTACATGTAATAGTCAGTTTCCAAAACAACCGAGAGTTAGAGTGTTAGATTACTTAGTCATATGAATTATATCATATTAGAATGAATTTGGTGCATTTAGGATATGATTTTATGATTTCATTCACATGCATAATATAAGCATATGCACATGAATTTTGATTTAGAAAAATTGCACTCAATTGACATGTTCTGGGTTATGAAAGTTTCAAAATGATTATGATATCTAATGTCTTGTATTTTGATTAATCAATAAAAAGAATTGATGGATTATAATTAGGAATTTGGAGTTTATTTATCACAATTAGAAGATTGATGGATTAAAATATACATTTAGAATAGGAAAAATTTCAAGCAACAAGACAAGTTGACATGTGAAAATTTAGGATGACTAAGCCTATAAAATGATGAATGAAAGGGTGCCTTCTGTTCCATTTTTTGATGCATGACAATAGTAGTTTATGGGTTGTTAATGCATGATTTAAGTTGGGACTTGAATTATAATTGATGATGAATTCATGCTAAATATAGGTGTTGTTGAAGTGTTTTCAAATCGTTTCCATGCATAATGGTATAAAGTGAATGGTAATGAAACAAATGAGTAGATTTTTCTAAGATTTAATGTAACCACTATGGAAGCTAGACTAGCATAAAATGAAGTAGCTTTAAAGGAAGTGAATTCTGGAAAAATTCAAGTGGTAGTGAAGTCTCTAAGTATGTGAAATTCACACAAAATTGAAGGAAGAAAGACAGTGCACGATTGTGGCCTTTAATGCACAATCGTGGCCTATTACATGAGCTTCTGTCATAATTGTGGCACGGTCTCCCACAATCATGGGCCTAGTTCTGGAATGTTAATTTCAGCCTTGTGTACATGTTGAACTGGCTAAGGAAAAGTAACTCTAAATTAGTGTATTTGGACTTGATTAAGGCTTTGAATGAACCTAGATTGTTGCTTGATTAACTGGTTAGGAGTTGATAAGTTTAGGTTATTAATTGATGTCATAACTTAAAGAATGTACTATTTTGATGTCAATGTATCCAAATCTAGAAATTATGATGTGATAAAGGAATAAATGTGTTCATATGAATGCAAGCATGATCTTAAGGATATGAGTAATGTGTATTAGGCATGAATGAATGAGTATTGAAGAACATGAGGTAATTTTGGTAAATGTATGATTGATGAATTTGGAGTAAATCAAGCGTACATAAGGTATAAACCTAATTGCAAACTAGTTGTATACAAACTATAATGTTTGAATGGTCAAGATATTTATGTAAGAATAAATAGCTGGAAAGTCAATTGAGCATGCATTGAAACATAACACTTATACATGTGAATGATTGTATATTCATATGAATAAAAAAATTAGTGATTTGTGAACTATGTGTGTATTGCATGATATAAACGTGCAAGGTGATCATCAACATCTAGACATTGCCAGAAAATCGAGGCAATAGCTTTTCTGGAGCATACTATGAGTTAACTTAGATGTTTAAACTCATTTATATGTGCTTCTATATGAATTGTATGTTTAATATGGAACGTCTGTACAATTGATTGATAAATCCCAGTCTTAGAATTGAGGAGTTTGATATGTGTGGCTTGAGCACACAGAAATGAAAACATAGCATATGAAATGATGCATCTCATCATATTGAAATGCATGATAAGATAAAGGAGTTATAACCAGAGTGACCGATATGGAGAAAAGAGCTTTGAGCTCAAAATTATGAAAAAGAGCCTCAGGCTCAAATAATATGGACTCGATATTCAAAATGGATATAGGTCAAAAATGATCTCAGTATCCACAATGGATGCGAGTAAAAAGGGTTGATAAGCACTTGGTCATAACAAAACAAAATGAGAATGGAAATATATGTGCATTTGCATATACATCCCTACATGTATCAAATGATTGAATTGAAATGAAATAGTGAATTACAATTGAAGTTAATGGAGGATGTGTTGTGATATGCAATGCTAGCTTACATGATATGCTTATGGAAGTATGATAAACTTTGATATACTTGTTTTTTGTGATCTAACTTGAGTGAATACATTGATGATGGTTCACTCACTGAGTTAGCAAACTCATCAAAATTGCAACATTGTTTTTCAGGTTCAAGGGAGTTCTAGCTACTAAGGTGATATAGTAGAAGTCTAGCACTTGCATTTTGGGGGCAAGAATGGCTCAAAGGTCTAATTAGCTGAATATGAGGAGTCTAGTTAGAGTCTTGTGTATTAGCATCCCATTTCATGTTATATATTTGGTACTGAGATTAAACTTAAAAAAATGTTGCGTAATGTATATATGGATTCTAAATTGTAATGCCATATGTTACTTTTATCTTTGTGACTGAATTAGGAAGAAATGAACATTTAGAATGCTTATGATATGTTTGAAGTACACGATATGTTTGATGCCTTTAATGAGTTAGTTTGATTGTCCTAATATACCACATTTATAATGTATGTTCTAGAATATCCTATGGTATGTTTCGGCTTATGCTCCATAGGAGTGATATGTTACAGTTTTAGTATTAGAGCATAGTTTGGCATCCTTAGGGACATATAAGAGCATTTCAGCATGGCATTTAGAAAGAGACCCATATAGTGATCATTATTATTGGTTATTATAGGTCATCTTCCATACGAGACCGTATCACATAATTAGTTGATTTTGAGTTAATAGGAGCCAATTTAGTCTCTTATACCCCAGTCTAAACAAATGCCTCAGAGAGTTCCTGAGAGTAGAGAAAGAAGGTATGATAAACTTAGGAAGTTAGGGGTAGTAGACTTCTATAGAAGTACAGACCCTATCAAGGAAAATGGCTGGAGAGAACAGAGAGAGTATTTGATCAAATGGACTATGAGCCTGATGAGAAGTTCGATTATGCAGTCTATTTACATTAAGGTCCGACCTATTAGTAGTGGAAGACAGTTCCAAGTGGTTCCACCCAACCTTATAGACTGACATGGGGGGACTTCCTGGAGGTCTTTAAGGATAATTACTTGCCAAAATATCTATTTGGACAAAAAGATGAAGGAATTCCTCAATCTAAAATAGGGAAATCTCTTGGTAGCTAAGTATGAGGTACGATTCAATGAACTATTAGGGTATACTACTGCTCTGCTCTTTACTAAGGAAGATAAATGCAGGCATTTTAAGGATGGATTGAATATGAAGATCAGGACAAGGTTGGTTATTATAAATCTAAACAGTTTTTATTGAGTTATGAGCTACTTCAATTCAGATTGAGCAGTTACTAAAAGATGAACAAGGAGAGTATAATCAGGAATTTAAGATTAAGAGGCATGATGAGTTTCAAGTTGACTCTAGTAGTAAATTTAGTCAACACCAGAATAGATCATTGCGATAACAATTGAGATCAAGGAAATTAGGGTTTAGACCTAGAGGCAGTTTTATTCATTCTGATGGTGGTAGAGGTTAGGCATCTAGAGTACAAACTTATGGTTGACAAACACAACAGATTCCCAATTGTGAATACTGTGGAAGAAGACATGATAGAGTATGTTAGAAGGTATCGGGAGCTTATTTACGTCGTGGCTCCATAAAGTATCATATTAGAGACTATCCAGCAACTTTAGGAGCACAGTCTGGAGTGAGAGGAAGATCGATGATAGAGATGACATTCCAACAAAGCAAAGCCATTAGAGCAAGACAGAGATGCAGAGGTAGGGGTAAAGCTAATTCAGCAGGTCCTAGTGTTAGTGTTAGGACTAAGGTACGAAGTAACTAACCACAGTCTCAGGCTACGATCTTTGCTATTCTAAGATAGTAAACTCATAATTCCCCAAATATTGTTGCAAGTGTGTTATATGTCTTTAATTTTGAGGCATTTACATTGTTAGATCCCGAATTTACACATTCATTTATTACCTTATATCTAGCATCTAAATTGTATTGTGAGAGAGAGATGTTGAAATTTTACATAGAGGTGAGAACTCCAGTAGGTAGTACTATAGTGATTAGAGAAGTATGTACAGGGTGTATTATTCGGGTAGACCAGGTTGAGTTAAAAGTTGATTTGATAGTACTACAGTTGGAAGAGATAAAACTTATTTTAGGTATGTACTAGCTTACTATTCGTAGGGCTATGATGAATTGTTACATTAAGGAAGTTAGTCTTGAATCTCCTGCTCAACCAAGGGTGATATTTTGAGGTGTTAGTCAAGTAGTACCAGCCAGATTGATTTCACTAATGAGCACTTTTAGACTGATTCGAAGTAGATGTGATGCCTATTTAGCCTACGTGACTGATACCTGAGTTGAGCAGACATTAGAGGATATTCCTATTATTAGGAATTTTCTAGATGTTTTTCCCATTAAATTATCGAGATTACCACCAGATAAGGAAACAGAGTTCACTATTGACCTTGTCTTAGGTACTGCTCCTATTTTCATTCCTTCTTATAGGATGACACCTGTGGAACTTAAAGAACTTAAGAATCAGTTATAGGAGTTATTAGATAAAAGTTTTATTAGACCCAATATGTCACCTTGCTCTAATTTTTTTTATGAAGAAGAAAGATTAGACTTTGAGATTATGCATTGATTATAGGAAATTAAATCAGGTGAAAGTGAAGAATAAATATCCTCTATTGAGAATAGATGATCTACTTGATTAGTTATAGAGAGATAAGGTATTTACTTAACTAGATTTGAGTGCAAGATATTATCAATTGAAAACAGCAGAAGTTGATGCACCAAATAGTGCATTTAGAACTAGATATAGACAGCTTCGAGTTTTTCGTGATGCCTTTTGAATTGACAAATGCTCCGGCTACTTTTATGGCATTGATGATAAAGTATTCTGACCTTACTTAGATCACTTTATTATTGTATTCATAGACGATATCTTAGGGTATTCAAGGAGTAGAGAGGAACATTCTAAGCATTTAAGGTTAATTTTACAGATAATGAGAGAGAAGCAATTGTACGCCAAGTTCAGTAAGTGTGAATTCTAGCATGATCATGGTGTTCTTAGTTTATATAGTGTCTAGACAGGGTATACAGGTAGAACCAAAGAAAGTTGAAATCGTGATGAAATGGGAAGCACCTAAAAATGTGTCAAAGATTTAAAGTTTTCTTGGGCTAGCAAGTTATTAAAGGAGGTTTGTTGAGGGGTTCTTATTATTCTCAGCTCTTTTAATAAAGCTTCTAAGGAAGAGCATACCTTTTCGATGGATTGATGAATGTCAAAGGAGCTTTGATGATTTAAAATATTGATTAATTATGGCACCGATGTTGCCTATTCCATATGGATTTGGATGATATATTGTATACAGTGATGCTTCAAACTAGCGGTTAGCGTGTGTTTTGATACAGTATGGTAGCGTGATTGCTTATGCTTCGAGACAATTAAGGCCTTATAAGTTCAATTATCCAGTTTATAATTTAGAGCTTGCTGCAGTAGTATTTGCTTTGAAAATTTGGTGACATTATTTGTATGGCAAAACATTTCAAAATTTTACGAATCATTGAAGTTTGAGATATCTATTGAGTCAAAAGGAACTTAATATGGGACAAAGGAAGTGGATTGAGTTGCTTAATGATTATGAGTGCAAGATAGAGTATCATCTAGGTAAGTCTAATGTTGTAGCTGAGGCACTAAGCAGGAAATCTAACAGTAGTGTAGCACAAATTCAAGATCAAGGTTACCAAATCTAGTTTAACTAAGAGCACTAAATGTTGAGCTAAGTTTGGGACAGAATGAAGCATTGTTAGCTACGTTGAAGCTTAGAACGATATTACATGAAAGAAGTATAATAGCTCAAAGCAAAGACCCAAAAGTAGTGAAGATTGTAGAGAAGATAAAACAGAATCTGAATTTTGAGTTTGAGTTGAGAAATAATACATTATGGTTGAATCAGAGATTACATATACCAGATGTTGATGGTTTGAGAAAGGAAATTTTGAAGGAAGCACACATAGCAGCCTATGCTATGCATCCTGGTATTACTAAGATGTACAATACTCTAAAACAACATTTTTGGTGGCTAGGGATGAAGAAGCAAGTGGCTGAGTATATTGTCATGTGTTTGACATGCCAACAAGTTAAGGCAGGGCATCAAGCCCCAATTGGGAAATTAAAGTCATTACTTATTCCAAAGTGAAAATAGGAGAGGATTATAATGGATTTTATTATGGGTTTACCGAGAACGTCGAGGCAACATGATGCTATATGGTCATTGTTGACAGATTAACAAAATCAGCTCATTTCTTATCTATTAGAGATAATAACACACTAGATTAGTTATCTCGGAGATATGTAAATGAGATAGTGATGTTACATAAGGTCTCAATGTCTATTATATCAAATCGAGATCCCATATTTACTTCTAGTTTTTGGGGCAGTCTACAAACGACATTGAGTATAAAGGTAAATTTTAGCACAAAGTTTCATCCTCAGATAGATGGATAGAGTGAAAGAACTATTCAGACTATTGAGGATATGCTTAAGGCTTGTGTTTTTTAGTTTTAAGGAGCATGGGATGAGTATGTAGCTCTTATCGAATTTGCATACAATAATCATTATGATAGTAGTAATGGTATGGCTCCATATGAGGCATTATATGGTAGAAGGTATTGAGGACCTTGGTACTGAGATGAAGAAGGCCTAAGGATTGTTAAAGGCCTAGAGTTGATTCAAGATACCGTTGATAAGGTAAAATTGATCCGCAGTAGGATTAAAGCACTCAAGACAGGCAAAAGAGTTATATAGATCATCACCGAAGAGATATGGAGCACCAAGTAGGTGACATGGTATTTTTGAGAGTGTTGCCCAAGCGAGGAGTGCTAAGATTCAGTAAAAAGGGAAAGTTAAGCCCTAGATATATCGATCCTTATGAGATTACTGAGATAGTTGGACCATTGGCTTATAAATTGGCATTACTACTATAAGTGTCTCAGATTCATAATCTATTTAATGTTAGTATGCTCAGGAGATATTAGTCAGATCCAACACATATATTCCTAACACAGGAGGTTAATATTAGAACTAATTTGAGTTATGTAGAGGAATCGGTTAAAATAGTTGGTTAAGAAACCAAGTAATTCCTTTGGTTAAAATCCTTTGGAGGAATTTCAAGAGAGGAAGCTATGTGGGAGACTGAGGAGAACATGAGGAAACAGTACCCCCATTTCTTTGATCAATTAGGTAAGAATTTCGAGGACAAATTTTCTTAAGGAGGGAAGAATTGTAATATTCAATTTCCAGAACTATTGAGAGTTAGAATGTTAGATTACTTAGTGACATGAATTACATCATATTAGAATGAATTTGGTGCATTTAGGATATGATTTTATGATTTCATTCACATTCATAAAATGAGCACACACACATGAATTTTGATTTAGAAAAATTGCACTCAATTGACAAATTCTGGGTATGAAAGTTTCAAAATGATTATGATATGATTGTGCATTTTCTAATGTCTTGTATTTTGCTTTATCAATAAAAAGAAATGATGAATTATAATTAGGAATTTGGAGTTTATTTGTCACAATTGAAAGATTGATGGATTAAAATGTACGTTTAGGCTAGTAAAAATTTCAACTGACAAGACAAGTTGACATATGGAAATTTAGATTAACTAAGCCTATAAAATGAGTGACATATGGCAGTAGACTTGAGTGACAAATGGCTTAGAGAATTGAGTGAAAAATGGTAGAAGAACTAAGTGA
>JANIJH010000005.1:53977931-54003064 GCA_024520975.1 Erythroxylum areolatum
CAGAGTTAACCTGCTAGTACATTATAAAATCTTGCTTTCTAGTTGAACAAGCAATATTTCTTCAAATTTTAATCAAATTTGTCGTGAATTCTTAAAGAAGTAATCATTGAATTAGTAACAACTTTTCTAAATAAAATGTCTTCCACAATTATGCAATGACGATTCAGTAATAACTTGTTAAAATTACAGTGATATATTGACAGACATTAAATGTATTCGATTACATTCTCGAAGTTATTAGTGAAGAATTAATTATGCTCATAGTTGTTAATCTTGCATGTTAAGTTATCCACGAGTATTTATAATAATTGTACTGACAATTTTTTTAAAAAAAAGTTAAAAATACAAAACAAAGACTTTTCACGAGGTAATACTACTCTTGCATATTTAACTTCAGAATCAAGTTCATTAATGCCGGCATGCATTAGTCGAGGAGTAGTAATTTATGTTAGCCATCACCTTTCAAGATAGGCCAAGTAACATTTGATATAATATGATTTGATTCACACTTTATCATAATATGCATATTCGATTACTAACAAATTGTTTGATAACCGATTTCTTGAATTTTGATAGCCAACTATTAGCTTGGTCCACAAAACTCAACCTACTTTTAGAGAAATTTGTACGAGTTGGCGTGACAAATACGAAAGAGATTGATAAAAAGTCAAAGCAGAAAGATAAGTTAATTCTGCATTTTGATTGATTGTCTCTAACTTTATATAATAACCAATTGTACAAGTAAATGCAATCTCCAAAAGACATCATTCATGTTAATTGCGAGATCGTGCTTCATGTTGTAGTTTTGTGAGTTAATGAATTTATAACTTCACGATATCAACTTCCTCTCAGACGTTTTCGTCTCATTTTTCAAAGCCCACGTCCGCTTTTCACCTTCTTTTTTTTTCTTGTCGGCAAGTGTCTTAAAGCTCTAGACCAAGGCCCATCCGTTGGTGACTTTTCTTCCGCATTAGTTTCAGGTTTCCTAGACTGATAACCATATGTAATAATTTGGTTAACCTTCCAACGTCTCAATCATGCTCTAATACTTCTGAAATTTTATTATTAATTTAGGTAGGGTATTCTTTTTTCTTCGTCTACCTTAATTTATGGTTCGATCTTAGGAGGATAACATTCCAAATTGTGACAAAATCAATAAGTAAAATAAGTTGGAATAGAAATTATTAATCCTAGAATTCTTTAAAAGCCAAAGCAATCCCGTTATTTTCGATTCTAGTGCAATATTCTTTGTTTCCTTTATCCCTTGTAATCAAAGCACCTGTAGTCGTAGCTATAGTTTTTTTTTTTTTTTTGAAGAGATCATGTCCCAAATAAAGCTTCTAAGTTGAACTCCCACATGCGCTGATGGGAGTTTAGGTCTGCCTATTTCGGTCCTATTTGGGTCTAAAAACAGGGAAAAGTAAAGAAGATTATAAAAAAAAATCAAATTAGAAGGCAAAAAGTCAAACTTTTTTGCTTGAAGTGAGCGAGAAAACGATTGGGCGATAATAACGGCAGTTATGGTTTCTGATTTGTGAATCATAAATTTTGTCTTTTATATTTCAGATTCCAATATTTAATTTCATGATTCACTCTCTTGCTTCTCTAATACTCTCCATCATCCCTCTAAAGTCGCATGTTGTCCCAGAAATAAGAAATTGTCAGGTAAAGCAATTTAATAAGTAATTCATTGTTTCTTTGTCTCCATTCAATGTCTGCTTTGGTCCCTCTTTAGTTAATCATTCATTATTGTCCAGTGAATAAGGGATTATGCTCTCTAGTTGATTTGTGAGTTGCATAGAAAAGAGATGATCATATCCTCTGTTTCGGTTAACTAGTTTCTACCATATTCTATTAAATATCGTCTACACATTTATGTAGATATTTATGTAAGATCTACATAAATGTGTGGACAAGATTAAGTGACACAAGGTTGGAATACCCTAATGCTTATGGCACTAGGCATACTTGTAAAGCATCCTTTTGACTCTTTCTAGGGTTGGAAGAGTTAGAAGGATGCTTTACAAGTATGTCTTGTGCCATAAACGTTAATTATTAAGTCCGATAAAGTTAGGAATAAAGTTGGTTCAAATTTAGTTATGTAAGAAACTTAATATGGGTATGTTAGACTTAGTGTGAAAGAGAAAATAAAGGATACTAACCTCCAACTATTAACAAAATGCAATAAGAGAGTTGTATTTTGTAGAGATACTAAAAAATTGACTTTAGATGTTGTAAAATTAAGCTTAATGATTAGATTTTTTTAATTCATAGCTATCTAACTTGATGGTGCATTATCCTTATAAGTACTGATAGAGACCCAAAACCATTAAAAACTTTAGTTAGAAAGTGTTCTTACATTAAAAAAAAAAGACCCCTTTTAATTGGCATTTATTAAGGGAGTTTATTTTGAAAAAATATTGGACCATGTGTTAAAAAATAGTAGCAAGTGATGATTTAGCCATATTTTTAGTATCATATTTAATGCATTTTTGCTTGTTTATTTGAGTGTTTAGATTGATTGTAGTGCTTAAGTTGTTTATATTTTGTTTTAGGTCTATTTCACTAGCTTAGAGCAAAAGGAACAAATTCAGGCATGTTTGGATTAATTTAGAACTGTTATGAATGAGTTTACATAGTGCATTAAAGTATACATAGTTGTGTTGGAGAATTTAGAGGCGTGTTGAGTATTTTCTATGAAACATGCCTATGTTGGCTTAAAACATGTGCATGTTAAATAGTGAGAAGGTCATATTGACAGTACACACTTATGTCTATGTATATATTAGCTCCAAAAAGTGTTATGCATCTATTTGAATAACATAACCATTAATACACCCATGTTGATACTCGTGTATCTCTCAGAATTTAAATTTCAAAATTTAAAAGCTAGTATTGAGTGGTGAAAGGACTAAGAGAATCGAAAAACATAAGGGAAAAAACCATAGCCTGAGAAACAACCAAAGAAACTGCTTTAGAGCAAATTTTCATCAAGTTAGAATGAAGTTTTTAGAGATTTTAGGGATTTCACTCGTGTCATCTTTGATTTTCAACTTTTTCTTTAGTTTTGATGTTTTGTTTCTGTGAGTATGAGCTAAATTCTTCTTGGTATCTGGATTATAAGAACATCAGGATGGACCTTGTAGTGACGTTATTTTAATTTAACTTATTCTTTCATTTCATTGAGATTAAATTATTGTTCTTATTTATTCCTAAATTATATCGGCAATGTCGATTCACATATGATTTCATGCAATTAAGATTGAGAAATCTAATGTATGAAAGCAAGTGGAAAATTGGCTAAATCAAAAAGTTACAAAGAGTTACGTATCCATCAATATGCCCATGTTAATGGTCAAGTTGAGCTACATGCTCATATTAATCATAAACATAGTCATCTTTCACCTAGAGAAGAGGTGCCAAAAAGTTGCAATAAAATACATGAACATCAACAAGCCGGTGATGGTGACTATGTTTGTAACATCTCATTACCTATGTTAAGGCTAGAAAAAAATACAAGAGAAATTATTGAGAAATTAGAAAATACATTACATACTCATACATAATAAGGCATACACATACACGTGAATAATGAATTTTTGTGCACGTTAAAATAATTGTACATGCATTCATTGACATATTTAGGGTATAATTGTTTATAAATGTGATTATATTGATAATTGTGATTTTTATATGTTGAAAACTGATTAGGAGAGTGTATTTAGTAATTCAGAACTTTTGGTGAATTTTAGGCAAATTTATGAAATTTTGAGTATTTATGGACTAGGAAAAATGACAAGTGACAAGTTAAGTGATAAATGGTAGTAGAAATAAGAGTCAAATGATATTGAAGAATTTTAGAGGTAACTTTATAATTTATGAAAAAATGATATTGAAAATTTAGAGACAATTGGAGTAAAAATTTGGAGACAAATGGACTAGTTTTTAATAAAAGTCCAAATAGGGCCATATGAAGGTGACAAGTGGCAGTGACAAGTGTCACTACCACTCACCACTCCTCTCTCTCACAATTCTTTCACTTAAAAGACCAAGTCAATTGTTTTGTCTTTCATTTCTACTCCTGTCTTCATCTTTTTCGTGGCTTTCTCTTTTTCTTCATGAATTTTGATTCACTGAACCTTCATCAATGTTACACCTTTCTTCCATCTATCAATTTCTACTTCCATTTTGTTGTTTCTTCCATTTGTCACATCCGTACCACCTTTAGAAGATGAAGACTATAGGATGCTTAGGAGCTGAGGCCACGTGACTTTTTGAAGATTTGAAGCTAAACCAAGTAAGTTATGCTTTAATTATCATGAGTATGGTTAAATGAAGTTAGAATGATGAGTAAATTAAGATTTGACGACTTGATTATGCAATGTTTATGTATGTGTCGTAGGTGATGAAAAATTTGTGTAAATGTCTTGCTCTTGTATATGTATGATGGGTAATAATTCATATATTGTTATAAATATATTTTTGAGGTAGAATGATTATCATAACGGTACTAGGATGAGTGTAGAAAATTGATAATGAATGGGTACATGTACATGTTCTGTTTTTGGTTAATGATCAAATATAGATCATGAATTGGTTTGTGAATGATATTGAGTTGAAATGGAGTTGAGAATGAAGAATAAATGAAGTAGAAAAGATGATCTAGGTTCAAGATGGGTTAGATGTAAAATGATGGAAGCTATAAAATCTGAAAAATTGGAAGAGAGCTAGACAATGTTAGTAGTACCTTTTTCACTGATTAAGCTTCTGTATTTTAGTCATAACTTATTCTATAGTTATCCAAATGAGAACAATGGGTACATGTACATGTTCTGTTTTTTGGTTAATATCAAATATAGATCATGAATTGGTTTATGAATGATATTAAGTTGAAATAGAGTTGAGAATGAAAAGTAAATGAAGTAAAAAAGATGATCTAGGTACAAGATGGGTTAGATGTAAAATGTTAGAAGTTATATAATTTGGAAAACTATAAGAGAGCTAGGAAATGTTAGCAGTAACATTTACATTGATTAAGCTTCTGTATTTTAGCCATAACTTGTTCTATAGTTATCCAAAATGAGATGATTTTTAATCTAGATTAAACTAGAGACATATGGCTACATTTTTCATGAAGATGTAGAATTTAAATTATATCCTTAAGAGTCTCAAAATTAGGCATGAAGTTGAGAACTGGGTGTAGCAAATTGGTAGTTAAATGTATGTGTTTGTGTTCTGCTTTGAGAGTATGAGAATATGTTCTATTTTGAGTGTTTATAATCAAGTAAGGAATATGAATTGTATATAGATGATGTTGAGTTGAAATTAAGGTATACTTGAAGAAGTGTCAACTTGAAATGATGAATGTTGAATATAAATTGTTTGAGACTTAGGAATGAGATATGTTATGGAAAAAGGGTAGGAATTCATGAATGATGAGAATTAGTTGTAAATGATGAATCAAATGAGTAGAGATTAGAGAGTTTAATGAAATAAACATTGGTATTTGAATTGTTATGAAGTGATGATGCATTAGAGGAAGAGAATTTGAGAAAATTTAAAGTGAAAGTGAGGTTAAGGTAGATGTAGAAATCATTGGGAATGCCCTTGAGTGAGTTTTGTCTCACCTATGACCGTTAAATAGATATTAAGTCTGCTAAACGGACCTTCTTGGGTCTGGAAAAGCTCTAGCCTTGTCCATGTTCATTAAACAGACTTTAGGTCCGCTAAACGGACATTCACAGGCCTGAAACATGTCCCAACCCCGTCTATATCCGTTAAGGGGGAGTGTATGTCCGCTTAGCAGACATCTACGGGACACTTTTAGAAATTCACGATTTTGACTATCTAGATGGCAAAATCTCTCTTTAGGGTCTTCACAAAAGTTGTAAATCTTGAACAAAAGTGTTTTAGAATGACATTAATCCAACATCTACAGAAAAATTTATGCCTTTTGTCCCAAGATATGTTTGTTTACAAATGATTGACTTATCAATATTTTTCCCAAAGATATTTAGGCTTGATTATGAATTTGAATGTGCCTAGTTGATGTTGGATTGAGCTACTTAAGTAAGGAAAGTGTTTTAGATGTTAAGGAATGATTCCAAGATCATGTTAATTGGTTATGAGACAAGTATTAAAATAATGTACCTGGGAATGTCATTGAATATGCATCATATATATTTCGTTTACTTAAATGTGCATTAATGAATACTTATAATTATGCAAAGTTGTGATGTGTATAAATGTGTAAGTTTTGCATGATATAGAGAAACATATAGAGCATCATCATCCAAATATTGCCGAGATTTCGAGGCAATAGCTTCTGAAGCAAACTATGAGTAACCTATACGATTTCACTCAATTAATTGTTTATGTTAGATTGTGTTTAAATTATCTTATGAATGTGAATTGATTGTGTTGATTCCAGACAATAAAGGCCCGAGACTTCTAATGCATCAATGTGATATTGAAGTGCTACTTGTATGTGAATATGAAGAAATAAGTGTTACTCAACTATTTTTGTTGAATATCAGACTAAGATCCGATGATAAATGTATTCTGAATGTGAATGTGAAAGCATGTGATTGATTGAGAATACGTTAATGTGAAGCATTCTAATACATGAATGTATAAAAGATAAAGGCAGTTGTAACCGAAGTCGCCAGTATAAAAAGCTTAAAACTCAGACTGTGATCAAAACCTCAGGCTTAGTTGTGAATGTACCTGGTATCCACTAAGAGATATGAGATATTATCTGATACAACTCGGTATTCACAAGGGATATGGGCTAGTAAAAAGGCACTTGGTTACAACGACAATAATAAATGAAAGTGAGTCTCATGTGCATTGCATTTATAATTGATATGTGTATTTTGTATGAATGAAATGTTCAATATGATTATGCTGAAAGTGATATGTGATGCTTTATGCCAAAATACAAAGATGTGAAGTATATGTTACGTGTGTTGATGTGTTACATGAATTGAGTGAACCATTGATGATGGTTATCTTATTGAGTTTGCAAAACTCATCAAAATTGCAGCGTTGATTTTTCAAGACCGAAAGAGGACTTTATCTATTGAAAGACTCTACAAAAAGCAATATTCTTGTATTTTTTGAAAGAAACAATGGCTCAAAGGTCAGTAAGCTAAGATTGGTGGATTAGATAGAATTTTTGTATAATTCCTCATATGTAGCATATTTTGTATTTAGTTTTGTTATTGTACATATTTGGATGATACTGTAAAGTAATGTACATATTGTTTAAGTAATGAAATGAGGAATTTGGCTTTTAAATATTGTGTCTTTCTTGATAGTGTCTTATAAGAGAATAAAGAATGATGATGCCATATTTAAATGAATATTGTGAATGCTCTAGTGTGCCATTATCATGAGTTAGGTACTGAAATATCTTCAGGATGTTCCGGTATATACCCTGTGATAATGGGGCGCTACAGTGTTGTTGAAAAATCATCATAAGTCACCTACTTGCCCATCAACATGCCCATGTCGACAAAATTAAGTAAGTTGTATAAGAAACAATAAGATACGTAGCCACTAATATGCCTATGTTGAAGACTGTGTTTGCATTTTGTTTACATTTTTCATGGTTTTAAAAAAAATTAGAAAGTTACACACCCACTATCCATGCTAGTGATTCGTTTAGATTTTTAAATGTTTTGATTTTAGTGTCAACATGGTTGTGTTAAGTCCCAACACACCTAAGCATGTCAATGAGTCGGGTGTAAAAAATGACGTCGTTTTTGGCTCGTAGCTCGGTCAACTCGGACTAAAATCAAACCGGATCGGGTTAAAATTGACATCCATAAATACACCTGTGTAATTTGTCATCTTATTTTTTCTTACACGACCTAGATATATTCTTGTGTTCTAAGCCGTGTTAAACTAGTCATAACTCGTTTGAGTTGCACGCCTATGTTATAGCCTAACATACCCATGTTATTTAAAAATTAACCTTAATTTTTTCAGGACAGGGCAACTACACACGGTGTGTTACTGCCCACATTAAGCAAAATCATTTTTAAATTGCACTCTATCACTCAAAATCCCATTTTCCCTTTCTGTCCAATCTTTCTGTTGTGGGAGACGCTCATCCACCTCCCCCTTGTGCGAAAACCATCTCACAACCTATTTCCCTTGGATTTCATTAATTTAAGGTATGCTTTATGCTTTATTTCAATTGTTCTTGATTTATTGAATAGTTTTAGGGAAATTAGGTGTATTTAGGATTACTCATATTCTTGGGCTATTTTACATATTGAAATCACATTTTCTACGGATTTTATATCTGTTTTGGATTTATTCACGTAAATTTCAATACTTTAGGGTTGTTAATTGATTTTTTATAAATTCAAATATGCAATTGATCACGTTTTACAAATTTTACAATTTTGTTAGGCTTTTACACTGTTTAATTATGTAATATTTAGGTAATTTAATTAAGACGTTTAGACAAATTAATTACAATTTTGTAATTACATTATAGTTTTATCAACTGTGTCAAAATGAACTTTAACACAGTTTTTAGCATGATGTAATACAGAACAATTTCTTTGATTTTGTAAGAATTCAAAGAATTTGTCTCTAATTTTTAAGTGTATATTAAAAAAGATTACAAATATATATTAATTAATTTTTAAAATAAACGATTTGATGAAATTACAAATTTAAGTCAAACAACACGTTAGGATGACCCATAGTTTTAGGATTCGAAATACATGCAACAATTTTCAATAAAAATTATTATTCGCATTAGAATTGCAATATTTTCATTCTAATATAGAATTGCAATTTCTGTACCATTAAATGAAGTGATAAACGGTCATGTTATGTATTTAAAATGATTTTCATGTGCACTAAAATCAGACTAGTAGGAACATTCATATTTATCCAACTTAAATTTTATTTTTTAAGAAAATGAATCGATTCACTATATTATTACTCCTCTTTATATATATATATATATATATATATATAGTAAAGACTAGTTTAACTTACTCGAAAGGAAAACATTAAGAGAGCAACATCAATATCACAGATTGAGCACTTTAAGTAGGTCCATATTAAGATTTTTGCTACACAGAAAGAACTGAGTCTATGATACACAAGAGTGGGCAAATTAATCTTCCAAGAAACCCAACTTATTTCCTAGATTAGTTACTCAAACCAAAAGGGTACGACTTTCTTTCTCGATAGCGTTTCTTGAGGATGTGGAATAGCTACAAGGAGCAAATTTCACGAGTCAGGCATGTGTTTAAATGCCTGCAGGGCGTAGCTCAGTTGATTCCGGAGGGGCAGATTTGCGATAAGGTGCAAGGTTTGAATCCCACGGTTTGCAGTGTGGGAGCAACATTCTTGAGTCCCTAGTGGGCTTTGAGGGTGGGCTCCTTGTAGGCCTGTGGATTATTCACCTCCCCCTTAGCGGGCCATTGAGTATCTGATTTACATCCTCCCAGTTGCTTCATCGGGCTGGGTTTTGGGGGGCCCTTTAGGTTGGGGATTCAACCTTTTGCGACAAGGCATGTGTAAAAGTGGCCGGTTTTTATGTTTGTGTTTTTTTCAGTTGAGACAAAATGATCCAAGGTAAGTTTGGAGAACTGCTACTAAATCCTTGAAACTAAATGCTATTTAAGTAGAGGAATACTACAAATGCTATTAGTTTTACTAACAGAATGAGACTGATCAATACAAAATAGCAACTTTATCCAAATCTCACCCCCTACTTGTCTTATTCTGTGTTCTGATGAAATCAGGTTAGGGAAATTTGTGTCAAGAAAGTGTTTCAGATCTCTGTAAGTCTCTTCCTTTTTTTCAGCTATCTCCAGTAATTTTAAAATGTTGAAAGATTTCCTGAACTAATTTATATTAAGTATGGAATTAGTTATAACAAACTTTTTTAGGAATATGCGAAGTTGGTATCTTCTGCTAACAAGTGGATTAGTAGGTTCTATCCTTGGAAAGAGTTTCCAGTCAACGACAATCCCCATCCTGTTGCGCCACAATAATGCGGTAACGAAGTTTGCGCTTATTATAATTTAGAAGAATAAGTAAATTTGATTATGGGAATTATTAATACAGTGACACTCAAATAGTTTTGTTTTTCCTTGAAATTTTTAAAATAAGCATAAGTCGAGGAGAGTGTATTGGTAAAGATTACAGGCAACTTACAATATAAAATTTAGATGCGAGTTGTTGGCAAGTCTGATGATTAAAAAAGTTACAAAGTCTTGGTTTGATTTTTATGAAAATGAACATATAAATCTAATACTGAAGGCTCGCAAGTCGTAACCATTGACGTACCAACGGTAACCGGTACCCTTGGCGCTAGATTCTTTTCCGAAGTATTTTTATATATTTTTTAGGCGAATATCAAAGATATGAAGTAGCAAAATAGTGGCGAGAATTTAGGTTGGGCTATCATTTTCTGACACAAGTGTCGGTGACGGGACTGTGTCGAGGCTCCTAGGTGTTAAAAATGTAACAAATGCGAGCTTGTGAGAGTGTGTGTTTTATACATAACTCTAATGAGGTAGGTTGTCTGCTCTAACACAGTCTTTGTTAAACTTTCCACTTCATCTACATTTCTCTGAGTCTATTTATTACCTCGCAAAGCTCTAAGCTTTCAACACTGGCCCCTTCTGTCACGCCTCACTCAAAGATCAAAACTTTGCTTTGCGAAGCCGCTATTTCTCTCTCTTCATTGACGTTTGAGCTGTTTCTTCTTGGTGGGTTCCTAACTTATTTGCTTATATTGATATAGAGAGGAAGCTGGAGGCTGTAAGATAGAAAGCAGGCAAAATGGGTGTGGATTTGAGGCAAGTGGTTGCTGGGATATTAACAGTAACTATGTTCGTGATGCTTGGGGACATGCTCAAGAGAGATTACCTTGAACCCATTGAAGTATGTTTCCTTGTTTGGTATTCTTTTCCATTTTAAGTGCTTAGATCTCGAAAGTCCCTCTTACAATTCAACGTCGGTTTCTGTTACACCTTTTTTTTATCCCCCAATTTAAAACTTCAAAGATTACATTCTTATGTGTTATCTATTGCCTGCATTATTGGTTTCTTACGGATAAGATCCCTAAAGTTGCTTTTATTCAATGGCCGTAGCTTAATTAATTTCTCTTCTTTTGAAAGAGGAGGGTAGTCTTATCTAGTTGTCATAATGTATTTGCTTGTGTGATAGGTTAAGATCTTTAAGTAGAATATATTGTTCTAATAAGTCTCTATATTATATTTGCTGTCTTAGCTGAATGAGACATTAGGATCGCTGGTTCAGTTTGTGGATTGAGCAAGAGCGAAATAAATGAACTCTTTCCAATCGTTTAGGCTGACCTAGTTACTGGTTATTTTATTTTTGCACGATAAAGCCAGATATAAACTTCATGTTTTGTCCTCATGTTTTGCCATCTCCAGTTGGAAAAAGTGTTCTTTGGTTAGTATAAGGGAACTCATTAAGAAAGTTATTGATTATATTACACTTCCAGTTCTATCATTTCCTTTCCCCCATCTTTTTTTCCCCTCTTTATATTCCATTCTTTCCGTTTTATATTTTCGCATTTTTAAATTTATGAAGGAAAAACTTCCAGAAGAAGTAAGGGACCTTGAGTTTCATGGCGGTAAGGTCTCAAAGCAAGGGCTTGCTACATTCTCTAAGACAAGTGATGGGCCTTGGGTGGTGGATGGTGAGCAGCTAAAACCATGTTGGACGAGATCCGATTCTGGTTAGTTAGTACATCACCAAAACCTTAGTAATTTAACTCCGTTTCTTGCACAAGGATGTACCATTTCGCATGCTCACTGATGCACCAAGGGTTACAGCTTCACTTTATGCTTTTCATTCAGTACTTACTGTCATTTTTTCTTTGCCAACAGATGAGGTAGATAAATCAAAAGGGTATGTAACTTTCTCGTTAACTAATGGCCCAGAGTATCATGTGTCACAGGTACTTTTAGCTACCATATAATCCATCGGAGCTTTTAGTTGTTTTTTTATTGCCTTCCTTGCTAAATAAACAAAGACTTACTCAGAAACAGTATTAACTTCCTGTTGCAATTCTTTTGGTATACCAGTAGGTTGTTTTATGTTCTTTTTGCTGGCAAAATTTCTAATGTTGGATAATGTTTGAGTAATCTTTTCCACTTAATTGTGTCTGTTTGAATATAAGCTTATTAACCTAGGAGCTTCATTCTGGGTCTTGATACAGAAATTATTAGAGGAGTAGTTCCTGTACTGTTATCTTTCTTTACTTAGTCTAAGTACTCTTTCAACATGAAAAATCACTAGACAATGCAATGATATTGGACAGTCTGGAGCAACTATTTAGGAGAAGGGAGCAGAAAAGCAGCATAAAGAATTACAAAATTAGGAAAAGGAAAAATGAAAGGAAGCAAGAAACTCAAACATATGTTAGTCAATAATAATGTTCTAACATGGAAACTGGATTTATAATAGTTTAGGACCAAAAACCATACAAACATATATAGTTTATGCCTAGTTGTATTTGGCCAAATTTCTTATTAGGTGGTCTTGCATCATGCAACTGGTTTGTTCTTTACTGATTTCTAAAGTTTGTTAATGTTAGATCTGTTCTTTGTGTTCATCTTGAGATGCTCACACGACATTGTACAAGCATGTCATTGGCTGTATTATGATTATGCCATCATTTATTAAATCTATGTAGTTGCCTTTCCATTTGACCTTTCACTATAAACTTATGATCAGCTTTATAGGTTATGTTATGCTTTATGTAATTAATATAACTGATCCATACAACTCAAATTCTTGACATGTACAGGGATTGTGTTGGTTTGAGACATATTTGACTTTCTCTCCTTCCCAAGATTTCTCCTATATTTCTCCCATCTCATCCATTCTTCACTTGTTCCTCACTTTTTCCTAGTCTCTCTTTTCAATTGCTATGGACTTACCTCATTCCCCTTCGTTCTTGTATTTTACTGCTCTGTTCCTCTACTTCATACTTGTGCTCCATCAACATTTGTAATAATTGTCTTTTCTTTCAACTTTGGAAAAAAGAATTGTATTGCATTTGTCTTTCATTGGTAGTCCGTATGTTTAAATTTGTGACCCTTTGATGTATTGATGATAGTGATGAAAAGAGAATAAAGTTTATAAAAGAAATAAAAGAGGGAAAGTCATTCAGAAACAAACTTTGATTTGGTGGAATGAAGAGTGAGAATTGAGGTGATAGAAAGGCAACAAGGGTTGAGATTTAGTTTATGCTATTTTTCTTATTAGATAGGGAGTAGTAATATGTAAAATATATTGTTATAGTTTATTTAGGACTTAGCTTATTTAAGAACAAAAAATCCTTATTAAAGAATGATTTCTATTTTGGATATTTTAGTTAGGAATCCCTTTTGTACTAGATTAAAGGTTTGTATATCAACTTAAAGAAGTGTTCCTTCATGCATCCAAGTGTTGTATTTTTGGGCCTTTTGTGGAGTAGAGATGGATCTCGAGAGAATTAAGACAATGCTTGATTGGCCTATCCAAAAGGATGTGCATGAGACACAATGTTTTCATGGCCTAGCGAAATTCTTAAGGATTCATAATAAATTGGCCAAATTTAATAGGATCCAAGGATAGCCTGTTTTATATTTTTAGTACCATAATGGTACCTATAACTGATTTGTGATGAAGCGTTGGTTTACTTGGGCAAAGATAACAACTAAAGCCTCTGAAGAAATCAAGAAACGGATGATTGAATCTTCTGTTTTACTTTCAGATTGTTCAAATTACTTGTGATGAGTCTAATTTGGGAACTAGAGATATACTCAACCAAGAAAGACTCCTAATTGCTTACTTCGATGAGAATTTAAGTGTGGAAACAACGATATTTGACCTATAATACATTCTCTATAGTATTGGCATCATTGTATCTTGTGTAAGGAGTCTATTCTATATTTGGATAAGAATCTTTTAAACACTTCGAGTTCTAAAAGAACTTGAACACAAGGCACGTCTTATAAAGTGAAATTGGCAAGAGTTGAGACAACAAATATGTTGAGTAGAAAGAACCATTTCCTTAATACTTTGGCAATAAAAATTGTGGAATTTGATCACCTAAAAAGAAAGTATATTTCAAATTGCGATTTTTGGATAATTTATTCAGAAATTTCGCTGGACAAAGGGACAACCACTTCCCTTTTATGATCTATGATGATTAGAGAAAATCAAGTTTGCTTACCCAATATTAGTATAAGGGAATATGAGATTGGGAATTACATGGAGGGGTAGCAGGTCACTTTGGAAGATATAAAATCATGTCAATAGTAAACACTGTTCTTTGTAGGCCCTCTTTAAATAAGGACATGCCTAAGTTCATTTCATGCAACAATATTAAGTATGTTGTTAGCTAATGGAAAGAAGCAAGGATTTGTCCTATATGCATAATTGTATTGCGTAAACCATGGTAGGAGGTAAGTATGGATTTTGTCTTGGCATTGCCTAATTTTACAGAGGTTATGATTTTATTTTGTGGTGGATGATAGGTTTTCTAAGATGAATTATTTCATTCCATGTCTCAAGACTTATGGTCCACATTGCTAATCTTCTTCAAAGAGTTTGTATGTCTCCATAGATTGCCTTTAACCATTATCTTTGATTGCAATGTGAAAATTATAGAGTTATTTTTGGAGAACTCAATGAAAGGCATTGAACACTAAGCTTAAGTTTTCAAGTTCTTTTCATCCACAATCCGATGAGCAAATAAGAGTAGTGAATAGAAGCTTCGGCGATTTGTTGAGATGTTTGGTGGGCATATTGTGAATAATTGGGGCCTAATTCTTCTTACATTTGAATAGAGTAGTTCTATAAATAGGTCAACTTGTAAGAAGTCTTTTGAGATAATTTTTGAATTTCAACCAAGGAAGCCTATTGATTTGATTCCTGTACCACAAACAATAAGAGTTGGTATGGAAGCTAAAGGTTTTGCCCAACTAAAAGAGATATCTTTGATGAGGTATAACAAAAGATAACAACCAACAACTTGACTTATAAAGAATGTATTGATCAAGCTTGTTGTTTGGTCTAATGAAATGAAGGGGATATGATGATAGTAAGGATTCGGCTATAGCATTTTCTAACAGACAAATATAAGAAACTTTATTCAAGAAGTGATGGACCTTACAAGACCTATAAAAAGATTAGTGTTAATGCTTATGTTTTGGAATTACCAAGTGATATAGGAACTAGTCCTATTTTCAATGTTGTAGACTTAACTATGTATCATAGATGTGATGTTACACATTCTCTGATTGCAGCTGTGAAAATTCCAAGCATTCTCTTCTCCAATAGGAGAAAGAGGATGTTCTTGATGAATAATTTTGGCTACAAGAGCTAGTGGATATTGACAATTTCTTGTCTATTGGAAAAGAGGATCAATTTTTGATAGCATTTGAGTTTTATAATCTAAATTTACGAAGTTGCATCCAAACTTGATCAGTATTTGTCACATTCTATGTTGAGGAAGACTTTAAAATATTCAGGGAGAATTGGTGCAAAAGAGATTAATAGTTTATA
The DNA here is from genome assembly GCA_024520975.1 of Erythroxylum areolatum. Lineage (NCBI taxonomy): Eukaryota > Viridiplantae > Streptophyta > Magnoliopsida > Malpighiales > Erythroxylaceae > Erythroxylum > Erythroxylum areolatum. Next base: position 53,993,499 of record JANIJH010000005.1, read on the forward strand.
AAATAACTACAAGAGGACAAATCACTCAGTCTGTTTAATTTGGTGAAATGAAGTGTAGGAGTTGAGGTGATGAGGAATGAAATTTACTTCATGCTAAGTTTTCCTTATTAGATATGGAGTAATTATATGTTAGCAGGGACGGATCCACATTGGGTGCAAGTGGGGGCACTTCCCCCCGTTGCCTCCAAAAGATTTCATATAAAAAATTTATTATTTTAAGTTTTTATCCCATTAAAAAAAATTGCTCCCATTAAAATTTTGCCCCCACTCAAAAAATATTTTGGATCCGTCCCTGTGATAGGTATATTGTTTTTGACTTAAACTTATTTAAGAATAAAAAAATTATTAGAGCATGATTCGATTCTATTTTGGATATTTTAGTTGGGAATCTCTTTTCTATTAAGGGTTCCAAGCACTTTTTTATATTTACGTATAATCAGTCCTTTAATAAAGTAAATTTTCTCTACAAACTTGAGCTTTCAGTTAGAAAGTGTGATTCTTAGCTTTAGGAGTGATTCTTAATTCCTTACCTTCTAGTGCTTGTTTTACTCACTAAAATTCCAATACTTTTAGCCTGAGTTTCTAGCCATTACAAGCTTAAAATTTCAGTCATATCAAACTTGAAATTCAAGCAGCCAAATTCTTTAAGTTTTGTGAGTTCTACGTACTACTTTAACATATGTTCTATTTGTCCTACATTAATTAGCCTTCCTCTCAAGCTATAATGTCTGAACTGACATCATGCTGCTCTTGTTCGTATGTGCTTCAGTAATTGATTGGAAGTTTGCCTTGCTTTTAGAAAATGTCATAGTTTCTCTATAGCTGTCGCTCGATGAGCGGTCTAAATTGACTCTCTCACTTTAATGGCTATTATTTGTTCTTTGTATTGCATTGGGAGGGTTTTGGTTAATTACTAGTTCACTTTTGATTCATTTCCATGCTTACCTAATTGGAAAGTCTTGTTTCTTGTTCCTTGTCTAATCTAGTTTCTGTTGACTGCATTCTGTAGATTGCCGATGCAGTGGTAGTAGCACAACATCTAGGGGCAACTCTCGTGCTCCCGGACATAAGAGGAACCAGGCCAGGTGATGAGAGGTACATGCTCTGCTCTCACTAACATTTACTAATTGATCTTCTTTGTTAATAAATTTCTGAAGACTAACATCAGTGTCCATGTTCCTTCTCTTGTCTTTTGGATTAGTTGGTTTCTCTATGGTTACAATACTTGCTTTTCTGCTTCTGCATCAAAGAATCCATCCTCTCTCTTTTATCATACTACTGCTGCAATTTTTATTGCGTCTTTTGCCTCTTCCTTGACTTCATTCCTATCAGACAAAAAAACAGTGCAAGTTTGTTGTGACTTCTAACATCCTAATCTTTCCATTGGCTTAAAGAAATATATGGAATGATTATTCAACAACTTATTTTTCGGAAATATTTAGATATATTATCATTTTGTGACTGAGGAATACATTTTATTTATTGACGTTTTATTTACTCTCTAAGGCTTGCCAGCAAGATTTAACCATACTTATAGTGCATACCTATATTGTATTAGAGAATATATAAAATCAATTGAGTTGACCTCACACAACAGCTTAAGCTATTGTGGTGAAACGGTCACTTAACATGGTATCAGAGCCTCTATGACCAAATGGTCATGAGTTCGAATCCTACCACCCACCTATTCTAATTAAATTAAACACAAGGTAAAGTAGACCTGTGCAAGTTTCAAGTCCAAAAGGTTTTCACTTGAGGGGGTGTATTAGAGAATATATAAAACCAATTGAGTTGACCTCACACAACAGCTTAAGCTATTGTGGTGAAACGGTCACTTAACATATTGGCAGTCCTGAATCAGCCAGCACAAGCACTTTTTAGTAATACTCTTGATAAATAAATGATCGAGGAAACCTAAAATAGTCTAATTCAAGTTTGGATCAACTATTAGTTTGATATGAAGTTTTTGTGTAGATACTAACATAACTGAAAATTTCAGGAAGTTTGAAGAAATATACGACGTTGGGAAATTTGTCAGAAGCCTGGATGGTTCAGTGAAAGTAATTAAAGATCTTCCTGATGACATATCAATTAGAAGTTTTTCTGTTGTCAGGGTCCCCAATCGAGTAACAGAAGATTACATTGTAGAACAAATTGAACCAATATTTAGAACAAAGGGTAACATCAGACTGGCTACTTATTTCCCCTCGGTAAATATGAGGAAGACCATACAAACTAGTGGTAGCGAATCAGTTTTATGTTTGGCAATGTATGGAGCTTTAGAGTTGCAGCCAGAGGTTAATGAAGTGGTTGCCTCAATGGTTGAGCGGCTAAAAACATTGAGTCGTAAGTCTGATGGTCGTTTTGTGGCTGTTGACTTGAGAGCTGAGATGCTAGAAAAGAAGGGCTGCCACCAAACTGGGGCAAGTCGAGCAAAAAGTTGTTATAATGCACAGGAGATTGCTATATTTTTGAGGAAGATTGGGTTTGACAAGGATACCACGGTCTACGTGACTCAGTCTAGATGGGATGACAACCTTGATGTTCTGAAGGATATATTCCCCAAAACTTACACAAAGGTAAAGCATCATTTCTTTTAACACTTCCTTGTGGTTATTATTCAACTGGTTATTGGTAATGTTTTGATGAAGTTTGATATGTGATTAGTAAATGGATCTTGAGATGATCTTTCTAATGGAAGAATCCAGGGGATTATATGAATCTGCCATCATCATTAGCTGACTTGTCTAGTTGAAAACCTTTCGGTTTTCCTAATAACCGTGAAGCTGACAAATTGTTTATTGCAGGAAAGCATAATATCTGCAGATAAGAAGTCAAAGTTCCTGGAGTCGGAAGATTCGGAGATTGAAAAGGTTATTGATTTCTACCTTTGTTCTCAAAGTGATGTCTTTGTACCAGCCATCTCAGGTTTATTCTACGCCAATGTTGCTGGTAAGAGAATAGCATCTGGTAAGACCCAGATACTTGTCCCAGCTGAAATTCCAGGTTCCTCAGCCCCTGTCACCGATCATTTTTCACCCTACATCTTGAAGCAAAACCACATGGCGTATTCGTGTTTTTGCTCCTAATCTGTACGGAATCAGAATCGTGAGGAAGAACAAGACCTTCTAATTCAAAGTTTTAAGAGTCCGCAGCTGTTTTTGTAAAGAAACCATGGTTGAGATACGTTAGTATGGGGCACAAAAGCCAAGTAGTATTGAATATTTTCCACCCTATGGTGAGTCCTTAAAGATTGCATAAGAAGCGTACAGTAGGCTTCATGTCGAAGAATTTGTGTTTTAGTCTTGTTTTTGTTTTTCTTATATTAATTTTGTTTTGTGGAAACCGAGTGACATTTTATAGTGATTTCGTAATTGTATGATTGATGAATGTCTTAAAGACAGTTGAACTTCTGTGAGATTCTGTTGTGTGAAAAGATTATTCATTTTTTCAAATTTATTTTGGTCATTGTACCGACCATTCGAAGCCCTTAATGGAGAAAGTTGCTGTATGGCATGGGTACTTTGATAACTCTGGAGGACAGCCGTGTCTGTGTATGCCCTGAGCAGAATTGAAGTTTTGGCGTTGCCCATAAGGTATTTGTTGTCCAATGATGACAGTCATTTCCTTCCTACCCTCTCTCTGGGTTCCTAAGGTTGACCGAAGCTTAAAGATGCACGTAAAGTATGATGCCGGATGCCCACTTTCTGGAGGGGAATTATGAATCTTGAGTATGCATACATGCGTGCTCTGACAAGTCAATCAATCATTCGTCCGATGCGTCAGCTTAGTTTTCATCGTATTTCACGTGGGCAGTACTTCAAACCTGCTGGTACGCCAGTTGAATATTTAAGGTGAAGTTAGCAGTGAAAGTTCTGCGATGAAATCAACCGTGTGTGAAGAAACAGCACAAACATCTGAGAAAGCAAATGTTACAGTGAAAATAAAAAAAACCCAGAAAGACTCAAAAGGTGAACGATAATTAAGTTTCATTGGAGGAGATGGTAGAGAATTTAATGACAATGAAAGTTGAGAAACATTATTCGTATTACCAAGTTATTTATCTCATCAGTACTAAGTCTGGAAACTCCATCCAATTATGCAAGTGATCTACCTGAATATGCTCGAGATTTGAAACAGCTGGCCATGTTTGATCCGGACCAGAGGAATTATTAAACAAGTTAATGTTCACAAGTAGTTAAGTAGAATCCAGTTAACATTAAGAAACCACTGAAGCGTATCAATTTCTGTTATGACTTGATGGATATATTAACTTACTCTAAATGCAACTCTTTTTCTAAATACGTATGAAGTACACAAGACACGAAAAATATTAGGAGTTAGAATCAATTGTACTCGAATGATTTTCGTATTTCAATTACAGATTTGTAAAAGGTTTAAAATAACTTCTTTCGGTATTTCAATCATCAATTTGTACTATAAAATTTATAAATTTAGACAATTTACATTATAAATTTTAATTTTGTTAAGTTTTTATTAGATGTTTATCAGAAAATAGTTAACTTGTGACACATGACATGTTAACGGCAATTTTTGTCCTTTATAACAAATTTTTTTAACAAATATTAAATCAAGACTTGCTGAGGTCACTACAACAAAATTAACTTTTAGCTATATATTTTTGCGACAATTTTCAGCTTTTAAAATTCGTCGCCAAAAGTTTAGTTTTTTGCAACATTTTGCAAAATCGTCACTAAAGGCATGCCTTTGGTGATGATTTATGTGAATCATCACAAAAGGCGCAACCTTTTGCAATGATTTAACAATTTCATGGCCAAATGTCGAGCATTTTGTGATAACTACCATAACCAATTTTTTGCGACAAATTGTTTAAATCGTCGTCAAAAGTTGAAATAATTACAATTTTGAGCTAATATATTCAAACTCTATAAAATTGTTTAAATCTATGGATTTATACATGAACGATTTTTTTAATGATGCCTATTGTACATAGTATACCTCTATTCATACAAATATTTCATGAAAATAGAAATAAGCATTTAAAAATTGTAAATTGTTTTCAAACATATTGTTGAAAAACACATGGTAGGTAATTTAAATTTTGAAAATTAAATATTTTTTGGATATAAAAAGATAAATATACCTAAAACTTTAAAGTTAATAAGATCAAAATATTATAAATTTCTTTTGGAGATTTGTCAAAAATTCAAATTCGTAAAAAAGGTACCATTCTAATTTCTTCAAGAGATGGAAGCTATAGACTTATTAATGATGTCTATTATGTGCCTAAATTGTAAAGTAATATTTTAAGTTTGGGGCAACTTCTTAAAAAAGGATATGAAATCCACATGAAAGATTGTTATTTTTAGCTTAGAGATCAACATGCTTAATTGATTGCTAAGGTGTTTATGTTGAAGAATAGAATGTTTATGTTGAATATCAAGACAATCAATGCAACATGTTTAAAGGTGGATGAACAAGATGAAGCATGACGTTGGCATATCAGATTTGAAAACTTGAATTTTGGTGCACTCAGTGCGTTGGGAGGTAAATACATGGTGAAAGGAATGCCCTCGATCAACCATCCACATCATTTATGCGAAGCATGTTTACTTGGTAAGCATTCAAGAAGGAGTTTTCCAAAAGAATCACTGTGATAAGAGCAACTACAACACTTCAACTTATTCATACTGACGTGTGTGGACCAATTACGCCATTATCAATGAGTAAAAGTAGACACTTCTCACTTTTCATTTATGATTATAGTAGAAAAACATTGGTTTACATCTTAAAATAAAAATCAGAAGTATTTGAAGCATTTAAGAAGTTCAAGGCATTTGTGGAGAATGAAAGTGGCTACACAATTAAAGCTCTAAGGTCCGACAGAAAAGATGAGTTCACATCTAAGGAGTTCCTTGATTTTTGTAAAATACATGAAATCCACTGTCTGTTAACAATCCCAAGATTGCCCTAGCAAAATGGAGTAACCGAGAGGAAGAATAAAACCATTCTTAACATAAATCGATGTATGTTGAAGTCAAAAATATGCCTAAAGAATTTTGAGCCGAAGCTGTTTCTTATATAGTTTATTTGTCAAATTAGTCTCCAACGAGAAATGTCAAAGATCAAACTCTACAACAAGCATGGAATGAAATGAAGCCTAATGTTGTTCATCTTAAAGTTTTTGGAAGCATAGCATATGCTTATATGCCGCAACAAGAAAGATCTAAACTTGATGATCAAAGTGTTAAGCATGTATTCATTGGCTATGAACAAAATTCCAAAGGTTACCGATTGTATAATCCAAGCAATGGAAGGATTGTTGTGAGCAGAGATGTCAAATTTAATGAAGAAGCAACATGAGACTGGGAGACATAAGAAGATAGTACTTAAGATTTTTTTCCCTATACTTTGAAGATGAAGCGCAAAAAACCACAAAAAAATATTTAAGAGACAACTCCACCTACTTCTCCAAATATGCCTCATTCTTCTTCATCCATGTGTGGAGAAAGTTCAAGTGATGGAGCACAAAAAAAGGAGTATTTATGATATTTATGAACAAACAAAAGAAATCAATGATGTTGATGTAAATAATTTCTTTTGTCTTCTTGTAGACAGTGAACCTTTAAAATTTAGGGAAGTTATGAAGGATAAAAGATGGAGGCAAGCCACGAAGGAGGAGATCAAGGCAATAGAAAAAAACGATATTCGGGAATTATCAATTCTTTCTAAAGGTCTTGAAGCTATTGAAGTCAAATGGGTCTACAAGATAAAAAAGAAAGTCAATGGAGATGTACAGAAATATAAAGCATGAGCTATAAGCAAAAGAATGAAGTGTAGCTCAAGCATGTGAGAATTAATGATTAAGTTGCGGATATTTTTATAAAATCACTCAAATTTGAAGTTTTTCAACATTTAACGACAAAACTTAGAGTACGAAAGAAAATTTCAAATTAAGAGGGAGTGTTAAAGAGTAATTTAAAAGTTGATCTAGATACATAAATGTTTAAAGTCTAGATACATGGATGTTTATCCATGTATTAGTTATGTTCACGTATTAATTACATAATTAAATATTGGTCCATATATATTTTTAAGTTCATGTATGATTTATTTATTTAGGTTCATTAATGGGTTCATTTACTTAGATATGAAGAGTGATTTTTGTACCTATAAATATCTCTTTGTACATGAACTAATATAATTCAAGTAATATACAATCTCTTCTTCTAAACAATTCTCTCCTCTTTAAACCTCCTATTTTCATAACAGCGTAAATGTTCAGAGTAAGACAACCGCATCAAGAATGGAGGAAACAACGTGCATATCTTGAGTATGAACATAGATAACGCTCCCATTCCCTAGAACACAATCTGTGGAACGTCAAATAAGCGACAAGAGTCAGGCGTCCATCCCAAGAAGAGGTTAGAGATAACACAAATGGGAAGACCAACACCAGTCTTAGACAGTTCTTTGAGGATGTCTTCAAATGGTTGTTTAAGCAGTTTGGTGGAGTTGATAAAAGGAAGCAGAAGGTCAGTTGATGGAAGATGGGCAGTGCTTTTGCATCCTTGAGGTAAGTCTTCAACTTTTGGGAAAGGAATTATGAACAAGAATATCGTCGGGTATACAGAGACCTTTGAAGAAATGAACAGTGCATTGGAAGGGGTGGTTATGATGGTTATTTTTATTCCACGATGAGACAGGGCCTTGGATAGGTGAATCAATGGTAGAATATGGCCTTGCGGCATATAAGGGAAGATCACTATATGGTGTGCTGACATAACTAAAATCTAGTCCTTGAACAATTTAATTTGTTGTGGTTTGTAAAACGTTGGTTTATGTTCTTCCCTTTGGCAGTGCAGCCTTAGTGCACAATATCTGTTGTTCTTCTGAACATTGGTATGAATGAATGGATGTTGGTTTCTCAATTAAAAAATAGGATCATGGTCATTTATGGCCAATTTTATCATATAAAATTTTTTAATTTAAATATTATATTTTATTATTTATGATAAAATTGGTTACGAATGATCACCAATAATTAATTACAAAATATTTTTTAAAAAGATATTAATATATAACTTAACCAGTTCAACATTTCTAACTGATTTACAAAGGATACTCATGGTGTCCATTTGAATAATATTGAACCTATAACTCCAATAAGTGGCTTTGAAATGATTTTCCGACTCTTTTTTTACTAGTATTACTGTTATTAGCATTTTAATCCAGAATGGTCGAATCTTTTTTCCAATACTTTGATGGTACATATCAGTTAAATTACAACTTCAAAATAATTACTTTAACAAAAAGTCTCCTCTCTAACCCAGCAAGTAGTTGAGTATATATTTTATTCCTGATGAATGTGATCCATTCAGAAGAAAAATGGTGTGCTGTCCAATCATCTCAATTTCGCTTTTGCATTTATTTTTAAGTTATTTTAACTTGACCATTCGCTCTAGTAAATTGTGACAAAACTGTTCTGGTCCGAAAATAACGTTATTTTATATCTATTTATACATAAAACGAAGTCATTTTGAGTCAAAATAGAATATTTGAAACAAAAAAATCTTATTCCTTTAATAGTCAATCAATTGGTATAGTTCCTTAGACGACGGTTATAAAGTAGAACACACGCTTAGAATCATATCATAAGTATACATTGGTGCAAAAATATAAATATTTTAACTACAGATACTTACGCTATAATTTATAAACCAAAAATTTACTTAAGAAAGACAATGTAAGGACTTACGAGATCTCATTCCCTAAAAATGATTTTTAAGTATTAAGTCAATCAGTTCAAGTAAATAATATTGACTTAAATCATAAAACATCTTTTTCCAAACTCATATGACCAATTCAAATTTCAATTTCAGTGTTGCATTATCTACCGTGATGCCTATTTATTCCTTTATTTGTTATTATATTGACACAGAACGGAAGTTAAGAACGGAACAAGAACGTTTAGACTCAGTTCAGGAGTTTAATCAATGTCGTTTGATTGGACGAAAAGAGAAACAAGAACGACAAACGATCTTGAAAGAACGGCAAAGCCAAATTCTAGAATGAAATTTGTGTTTTGAAAATCGATGATGTCCTAAAAACATAAATAAGGCTTATTTATAATGGCCAAAACCCTAATCCAAATCCTAACAAGATTAGGAAAATAAAAGAAAGAAAAATAGAAATAGAAAAATAGTTTTGTTTGACCCCTAAATAGAATTTAAGCCTTTTTTCGCATCCTGCTGCAAACCTTGCCGTGGTCAAGATCTTCCATGTAATCTAAAGCTAACTGGTCCGCATCATTCCCTTCCACTTGTAAAGAACTCGACTTCGAGTTACCATCATCAGGATGATAAAGGTAAATATCCGCCACGTTAAACGTCTTGGATATCTTCATATGATCTGGAAGGTCAAGAACATAAGCATTATCATTAATCTTCTGAGTTATATTGAAAGGACCAATTTCTTTGGATCTAGCTTTTGCTGTCCTCCTCCACATTCCTTCCGCAAGTACACCATAACTTGATCACCAACCTTGAAGGACTGGAAACGTCTATGCTTGTCAGCGGCAATCT
>JANIJH010000005.1:54208158-54221244 GCA_024520975.1 Erythroxylum areolatum
CCGGTCACAACTGCCTTTATCTGATCATACCATTATGCATGAATGCCTATGCTCCAATTCCCATTTACAGTCAGTTATAATTCAATGACCACGTTTCCATTTATATGTCAATGCTATTTGCCCTTTCTTGTATCATACCATATCATATTAAAGACACATCCAATGTATAGAAACCAACAATTAACACTTCAATATCGATTACCCATTCCCTCGGACCTTTGGTCCGAGATCCCCCATTCACAAACAGTTACACACAAGTAGCACTTCTTTATCTCATTCTAAATATTCCAGACACCTATGGTCCGAAATCAATCAAAATCAAACACACATAAACCTTCCATTATCTCCACATGGCATAATTGCAAAATCGTAAACACATAAAGGTCGAGGAACCAACTAGGTTACTCACCTGTACTTCCAAGCTAATGCCGGGAAGTCTCGGCAATGTCGGTAGGTCGACGCTCCAACTGTACCTCTATAATAAACAGAAAAGAAATCGATCACTAACTCTCCAATCCGAACTAGTAATAATGTACATGAGAGTGAAAAATGCATGTTCATGAGATTCCCGACCCTAATCCAGTATTTTCTATCAGAAAAATCCGTTTAAAAATAAGAAATCTGTTGGCGCTGACGGCGCTCAATTTGGACCTCTATAGGTCCCCAATTAAATAAAACAATAAGTAAAGGCTCCGTTACCCGGGCCCACGTCAATTTCCCGTCCAGAAATTCCCAATTTCTTACAAAATGAAATTCAATATTTTACAAATCCGATGCCTCTAGAATCAGGTCAATCGGACGCCGGACGGAAAAGAAATTGACAACAGAAACCAAAAATCAAATTAACCAATAACTATCTCTCTATATATATAATCCTTAGTCCCTTCTTTATTTTCCTGATTTCAAGCCAACTTTCAACACCAATAAATCCTAGCACACAACTCAGAAAAATACAAATCATACCTTGTTGGAAAGATCATGAAACCCTCTACAATTCTCATGAAGACCATGAAAATCAATTTCACCCCTAAAGGTGTCAAAAATCCAATCACACCAACTGCCTACACAAAACCTATCACAACAGGACAGTACCTTACCAATTCCATAACTCACTGATTCTTTAGTTAAAAATTACCACAAAAATATGAGCAATCAGTTCACAACGTTATCTACAACTCTTAGGAACAACCCAACATCAAATTCTATTGTTAACTATATCAAACAATTCCATAAAAAATCTGTCTTCTGAAATCAACCAATCTGGACAGTAATTTTCCATTCAACATATCTCATAGCACAAATGTCACAAAAATCACAACCTTATGTTCCTGAAAAGATAAGATCCCAAACTTCAATGTTCATGAAGAACTCAAACTCTAATTCGATTTCTAACATTTTCAAATCTGTTATGCAAGTTTCTGACCTAACCAGCACTTAACATCACAATGTAGGTTCAGATTTTGAAATTCCATATCTCCCACATCTGACTTCCAAAACTTATAAGCCATATACCATTTTCAAGATCAATCTGATATCTAAAACTCTTCAGTACAAGGCAAACTCCAAATCAAATCACAAAAATTCCTAAAATTCCTCCAAACCCGAAAGTGCACTAAATGTGCCAATCCAGCTAGGTTTCAGCCAATGCATGAAAACAGTCATCAGTAATCAGGTCATATCTCCTAACATACAACTCGAAAAATAGCAAGATCAGTGGCAATGGAAAGCTAACTCAATAGGCTACAACTTACATGAAGACCATTTTCCCTAATCCCATACCAATTAATTTAGAAAAATTTGCAAAACTCATTTGACATATTTGCGGGTACTGTTCCCAGACCCAGAAACAGAAACTTTCCATGCCAATTTTCGACCTTCTAACATTAAAATTTACCAACACCTATTTCACACTAAAATGAAGCCAACATTCCAAAGTTTACTTGGGCACAAACCTCACCTCATTTGCTCACCTATACAATTAATTATGAACAAAACAGTACCATAGGTTCAAAACTCAATTTCCAGTTTTCAACATTAACCTATCTTCTATCACTTCCAACATCCATAACACATCACTAAGCATCAAATTATACCTCTAATTCAACTACAAACTAATCACAGCATTCACTTATATAATTTACCAAACTTTGGCAGCACATATCTACCCAATTATCATACTTGTTTCCTTTCATTTAAGCTAACAAACTCAATCCAAAACCAAGCCAAAACTCACTTAAAACTATTATCATTCATTCATTCATATATAAGCACATAATGAAACCCATTCTAACCTACCCTTCTTATGCCCAAATACACATATAAATAGTCTCCATGCATGCTTTTAAACTATCAAAAGAAGGAAAATAAATACAACTCTTACCTTAATCATGCAAACTCTCCAATGCTCCAAACCCCTTTTCAACTCTCCACACTTCCTAACTTAACACCTCACTTACGACCTTCACAAGCATCACAAGAAGTCTCCTCAATTCAAGGCTTCAACTTGGATTGGTTGAGAGTAAAGGGAGACAAGCAAGTAGCTAAGAAGAGTGGAAGGAAAAGAGACCATCGAAGGGGAAGAGCATACACCAACTTTTGAAACATGATAAGAACAAACCAATTTTTGTATTATTTCAAGGGAGAGTCGTATGACACACAAACTCAAGCACACTTGGCCTTTTTAAAAAAAAATGCTTTATTGACTTCCAACATGAAGAGTTCGTATGGGATATGAATCAGAGACAAAGTTACTTGATTAAAAAGACCACTTGGCATTTTAAAATTGGAATAAGACAAAAACTCATACAATCCTTATTAATTTTGTGCTAATCCCAATTAATCACTAATCATGGCTTTAAAAAAAATTCTTAACATTGTTTATCCACTAATCTCATGCCATTAGACAATCCTATTCAGTGCAAAAAGGTTTACTCAGTCGGTCAGTTGGAATTTTCCGGTCCGGGAAAGAACCCTGAAAAATTCCAGAAAAATTCCCATAAATCTCCAAAAATGGAAAATACTTTATGGCGCACTCCAAATAATTTTTCAAACACGAAAACCACATTTTCCAAACAAAAACACCTTTAGGCCATAGACCGGCGTTTTTGCCAGTTTGGGAATTTTCTCCGGAAAATTCCAGAAAAATTCCTGAAAATCCCATAAAATATAAAACAATTTTTGGCGCACTCCGAATAAGTTTTCAAATACAAGTATCCCATAAATTTCACAAAAGATCTTCATTTGAAACCCAAGCCGGGAAATGTCATGAATGCATGTACAGTCATTTCATGTGCACGATTGCTACTGTGTAGCAATCCTATTAGACATGAGCAGTCCTATGCAATCCCAATCTATCCCATCCTATGCCAATTTTATCATTTTACCCTTCCAGTAGGGGGTGGGATGTTACAAAATAGGTAGATGATAATAAAGTTAAAAGGTAGTGTTCCAAATGCAAACAAATAATGCCCATGGCCCGATGGCTTTAATGATTTTTTATTTAAAAAATCTTGGCCTGTAATTGGTCCTATGATTAAAGCAACTATTACTGGGTTTGTCTCAATAGGAATTCTACTAAAAGAACTCAATAAGACATTTATTTGCTTGATACCTAAGGTGAGTAGCCCTGCCTCTTTTGATGACTTTAAACTTATGACTTGTTCTAATTTCCTTTATAAAGACATCTCCAAAATATTGCAAATAGGCTTAAAGCAATTTTGGGAGCTCTTGGTGGTGATAATTAAAGTGCAATCATATAAGAGAGGTTGACTGGTGATAATATTTTGATAATTCGGGAGTTCCTAATAGGATATACCAAAAAGAAATCATATCCAAACTATTCTATCAAAGTTGATCTCAAGAAAGCATTTGACTGTGTTGAATGGAATTTTGTTCTTTTGACCTTAGAAGTTATGGGCTTTTAAGACAGTTCATCAACTAGATTGAAGCTTGTATAACCACGACCTCTTTCTCTGTTCTAGTTAATGGTACTTTTATTAGAATTTTCCAATGTGAAAGAAGGCTGGGATAAGGTGATCATATGCCTCCATACCCTTTTTATTCTTTTTATGGTAATACTTAACTCTTAAAGCGTAATGTTGAGAATAGGAGGTCTTTCAAATACCACAGCAAATGCAAAGAAGTTTCATTAGTCAACTTGTGTTTTGTTGATGATTTCTTTCTCTTTTATAAAGCTCACTACAAATCAATTGAAATTCTTATGTCTACCTTAGATTAGTTTAGGGATCTATCTGGGTTAGTAGTCAATCTTAATAAAATCCATTTTGTGTTATCTACAAGTGATGATCAACAAGTGCTAAGCACTTGGAGAATAAATTGCTAACATCATTGGAATATAGGCCCCCTTTTGCTACTTGGGACGACTTATCATTACTAGAAGGATTCTCTTTAATGAATGATATCCTCCAATCAAAAGAATTCAAAAGAAGCTAGCTGTCCGGACTAATAAAACCCTCTCATTTAGAGGAAGACTACCGTTATTCAAATTGTCCTAAACTCTATACATATCTATTATTCCCCAAACATGGTCTTGGTGTTGAGCAAGTTTTGTAGCAAATAAAACCCTCAATATATAGCAAGTATATAAATCGTATCTTGTAGTATATAATATTATCATTCCTATGAGGATTATGCAAAGTTAACAATATGAACCTAACTTTATCTAAGGTATTCAGAATGTGATTAGAATAAAAAATAAATAAGAGAAATTGAAACAAATAATAAAACAAATCAAATAAAATAAATAACAAGTGAAACAATGAGCTGCGAAATTAATTTAGGGTTTTGATCAAGATTTAAAATTTTAGATTTATTCTTTCCTTTTTTTTTACTTAACTATCATTGATCTAATTATGTGTTTGATCCTAGATTTTCTAAGGTATTCATTACTCTATTTCAAGATCTAATCAATTAACCCTCATTTAATTTGAAAAGTCCAGATTTGCAATCTCTCAATTCACAAAACTTTCCCTAACTTATTCAATTAGATCTGAAGCTATCTATTAGATAATTAACTTCTTAAACAAGATCTTTTTTGAATGAATATTAATTTGATAATTGAGGGTCTATTAGGGTAGCAACTCTCATTGCTCAATCTAACATTGAGTGCTTTTAACTCAGTCTCTTGATTTATTATTAAGTATAAGCATGATCAATTATCATAAACATCAATTATGTATTAAAATCAACAATAATCAAAATCACAAAATAAATACAGAATAAATTCTAATATGAAATTTAGAACTTTAAGAACATGTTCAACATCTTAGAATTTAGTTTGCAAATCATTAATAATAAAATAATTAAAGGAAAAGAAGCAACACTTTATTAAAGACTTGATCTGAAAAGTTGGATTTCCTGGGTGTTCATCTTAGATCTCTTATGTTTGATCCACTTTTTGGTGTTGCTAAGTTTTTTTTGTGTGTTTTTCTTGTTCATAAATAGTTATTTAGGCTTTTGGGGTTCTTTTTAGGTTTTTCCCACTGAATTTGGCTCCACAAATAGCCTCAAAACATCAAAAGTCCAATAAAAACTCGCATGTTAGAAAAGTTGAAAATTGTTGGAATTGCTGTCTATGCTCTCTATCATGATTGTGACAAGCAATTTATGATTGTGACATGCTTCCATGCTTCCAATTCTTCTCTTTTCTTCAATTTTCTATTTCCATATGCTCACAAACACATCAAACATCTCTTGAAACACAAAATTAAGATCTAATTCTTACTCTAAACCAAACAAACACTTATAATACATAAAAAACTAACAATAGTATAATTCTAAGCCTATATACATGATGATCATCTAATAAATACTTAAAAACACACTTAAAAATTTAGCAAAAAAAATATAATCGACACCTATCACTTGTCGAGATGGTTATCAAATCTCTAGAAAAGTTAATGAGGACTTTTTTATGGGGGAGATCTAACTCAAAATGAGGTCATACCAAAGTCAAATTGGTTGATATTTGTAAAGTTAAAGCTAAGGAGGATTTAGGATTATTACTATTAAGATATCTAACAAATTCCTATAATGAAGAAACTTTGGATGATATTTCAAGATAAGGAGACATTATTAATTAAATGGATTCATACATATATACTGAAAGGGTGTGGTATCTGGTCTATTTCTCCTAGATCTACTCATTCTTGGTATTCACTTCAATTATTAAGCCTGAGGCAGATTTTAGAGCCAGGGACCCTTTGCCACAATAGAGATGGTAAAAGAAATTCCTTAAGGTATGAAAACTGGTGTGGGCATGATCCTTTAATTAGAATACTTGAGGCCATTAGGTGTTAGAGCAATTATGCTATTAAAGCCAAGGTTGCTCCATTATATATGAGGATAGATGGATTACTTTTTTGAATGAGTTGTAACATCTCCCCCTTAGCAATTAGCCTAATTCCATGCTATATGATTACTATTCATGGTGTAACCAACCTAAGCGCTGATTCAACAATAAATTATGTAAAGATTGGCTGTCACAAAGGGGAAAGTTGTTTTGCGACATAATAGTCTAGTATAGAGCTCTAATGATTGGTAATTCCTCTTTACTTTAGATAACAACTTTAAATAGGATGAGTATTATAGATAGTCTTTCCAATCTAAATGTTTATCCAAAGTGTGTTCTATGTGATTCTTGTTTCGAATGTAGAGATCATATCTTCTTTAAAAGTGAGTTCTCAAAAGAGATATGGTCTTGAATTAAAGCTAAATGTCTATAGAATTTAAGTAGTGACTCAAGTAAACCCTGCCATGGTTGGTAAATTAATTCACTACTTCTAAGTGAAAAAACCTTGTATATTTAAATTTCTTTGTCACTTGTATCACGGAATTTAGATGGAGGGGAACAATAAAAAATTCAAGCACAAAATATGAATTAAACATGAGGTTATGCATGGTCTGATGATGAAAAATAGAAAACAAGTAATCCCTTCCTAATTTGTTACAAATTGTTGTTTAGAAATAGCTATATTATAGAGATTAAACTCACTGCATGGATAAAAAGCTACTACGGACTATTCTATATGGGCTACTATAAACTTGATATACAATTGCGGAAAGGAAGTCCGATAAGGAGTGATGGAGTTGAAAATACATTCATATTGTATGCATTCAAATGATGGACTATAATCTCTAATGTTAGAATGCTTTCCTCAAACAATGCCACCATCTCAGGAACTGTGTAAAAGATCTCTAAAATTAGGTCATTTTTGGGTCTTATGATTATTCGAGGGATTTTACTTAGCATAAGGGACACATGCCCTTTTATTTTTTTACTTGATGCTTAACTATGGCTAAGCTATTTTAATGTATTATATTCTAGTTCTAATAAGGCTTAAACTGATTATGTATAAATCTTTTATCTATTAATAATAAGCTTATTTACTTTTTCAAAAAAAATAATGTTAATCCATCTGTAATGCATTCCTAAATGTATATCCAACCAAAATACCTAAGGTGGCTATATAAGCAAAAGAATATAACTGATACATCAATATCAAAATCTCCACAAATAAATTTTGAACATGGCCAATATCAGTATAACTTATATTCTTAGTGGTAGACCAAGCTAACAAAACATAACACATATATTAGAAGAGCATAATATGTATATAGATTTTAGATATTCAAACTATTGAAAGAACCACAATGTAGACATTAACATTCACATATGATATAATATTGTTTTTGCTTAATCAAAAATCAAAACTTAAGCTTTTATAAAGTAAAAAAAATTGTCACATAATGGATAATGGATCCATTTATATCAAACACTAAAATTATAACATAGGGACATTTGACTATAATCTTTATCATTTTGCTTATTCATCAGCTTGCCTTATTTACTCATTCTTTACTGATTAGGTTAAGTTTTAATCTTAAAAACCCTCAATATTCTGCAAGTACACAGTTCGTAGCGATTATTAAAGGTGGCGATCCTATGAGGAAGGAGAGTAATCTAATCCTAAAGTCTAAGCTCAAGAAAACTATAAAATTGAAAATAAAAGTTGTAACAGAAATTTATTACAAGAATTAAGTTCAACCAATCAAATTAGAAGTTAAACACAAAAGTATTAACAAGTCAGCAATATGCAATCATAATAGAAATCAACTAAAGGAATTTACCAATTTATAAGAAAGGGCATTTTACTTATTATTAATGCTAACCTAGTCGATTATGTGTCAACGAAGTGTTAGTTCTAGACTACCCTAGGGCTGATTACTCTCTCTCAAATAATAACCATTAAACCATAAATTATAAACCCCAATCAGATTATGAAGTTTGCAATCTCTCAATTCACAAATTATCCAAACCCTAATTAGATCTTAAATACTTTAATAAATGATCAGAATATCACACGGGATCTCTCTCTGCACAATTATTAATATGATTTAACATAGTTTCTATTAAATTGTCTATCTCTCATTAATTTGATTTAATCATTTTTCATTCAATTCACCCTCTCAGTTTATTACAGAATTATGCAAGAATGTAATCAAATCATGACATTTTTCCAATAACACAATCGACTAAATTATCATTAAATCAAAAAAAATCCTGAAGGAGAGTTTAGAACATCATCAATATTCCAAATCCTATCATCATACTATCCATCTCAATTCTATACATAAATAAAATCGAAATGAAAAGGAACTAATGACTTAGAATAGATGACGGAAGGCAGCGACAACAGGAAATCTCCTGATTCGGGAAGCACGATGAGTCAACTTCGTCTTCGTCTTCGTCTTCGTCTTCGTCTTCGTCTTCGTCTTCGTCTTCATCTTCTTCCTTTTCCTTCTTCTTCTTTCTCTCTCTCGATATCATCTTTTTAGGATTTCAAGTGTGGTTGATGCAAAAAAGCTCCTTTGTGCTCGTCTTAATGTTCTTTAAATAGTCTTTTATGTTTTGAGAAATCCTAGGGTCTTTCTGGGGTCTGAAAGATCTAAAAAGTCCCTCAAAATGTGAAGTTCATAAGTAAATGTGCGTCAGTTCGATACAGGCCACGATCGTGGCCCACATCTGAGCCTTTTGTCACTATCGTGGCCATTATTTCGGCCCAAATGTCTTCCGAAACTCCTCCGTTCTCCAATACTGACCCTGAAACACTAGTAAACGCATCGAGATGCCTCAAAAACATAATATTTAAGATCAAAAGCTTGTACTAACCCATAAAGCACAAATAATTAACAAACTAACACAGTTCTATCCTAAATATATACTAAATGATTGAATTAACAGCTAAACACATATCAAACTATGCCCTAAAATACTATGCAATTTACACTTATCAGCATCCCCAAGCTTAAATGTTTACTTGTCCTTAAGCAAACAAAGCAACAAACAAAATAAAAACACAAAGCACACAATGCAATAATGAGGAAATGACTTCATCTTCACTAAACAAATTTAACTCTAAACATAATCATTCAAGTTGTTTCAAATTATTAACAAGTAAAATTGGTGTCTAGGAACACTGGACTAAATATACATATTAATCAAAACTTAAATGTCAAATTTATTCACTCCTTTCAATTGTACACATACATTAATAATTATTTGGTCAATCAAACTTTGTAACTAAACCTAAGTACGTTTTCATGAAAAGTTAAGCTACTTACAAGTTCGGTAGGTTTTTATTAGAAAACATTCTTTTTTGTTACTTTTTGTGGGTATGGACCTAGTCTTTTTATACAGAGGTAAACATTGGTGATGAATGTCAAACTCGACTAAGTCATGTTTTTAATAAGTTGCTTGGCTGGAACATCATTATAGCCTTCTGTCACAAAGGCACACATTTGTGATGCATATCGATATGGTTACTTGGCTACATCACGTTCTTAACTGGCTACTAGCTCTATTCATAACCTGAAGGCCAGCAAAATAGTTATTTATTTAAAATTTACAAACACTTTTTCTTTTTTTGCCTACCTTTTTTCTTTAGCTACTCATTTTCATGAAAAAATACTAGCAAAACTACTTAGTCGAAAGACCTAAAATTATGAATGAATGTGACAACTTATAAGGGGATAAACTAATACTGAATCCTAATTAAGTTGCATATTTTATCCAAAGAACCCAGATCAGTAATTTCGTGAGCTAATGACTCTTCACAACCTAATAGATTATGTTTAAAATTAAATCTTTTTATGTTGGACACCCCGTCCTTGTGAGTCACGAGCCCAACGTCCTAAGTGACATTTGAAAGTGTATCCACAAGGATGACGTGCCCCTACCAGGACAAACATTAAGGCAGCTTACTTTTATTATTCCG
The DNA here is from genome assembly GCA_024520975.1 of Erythroxylum areolatum. Lineage (NCBI taxonomy): Eukaryota > Viridiplantae > Streptophyta > Magnoliopsida > Malpighiales > Erythroxylaceae > Erythroxylum > Erythroxylum areolatum. Next base: position 54,218,454 of record JANIJH010000005.1, read on the forward strand.
AACAGATTTTTGGAAACCCTAAAGAGGGAATTTCAATTTGAATTTTTCAAAACATTTGTGGCTCTATGCCTCTAATTTATTTAGAGACAAGAACCGACTCATTTGGAGATCCTATAATAATAGCTGAAAGAATTGGACAGGGTTTTGACCTTAAACATATTGCACCTACCTTGGGACAATTAGGATAACTGTCATTAGGGATATCAGATTAAGATTATATTAGGATATTTTGAAATAAGACTTCAAGATCTAAAACTTTCATAAAGACCATGAAGACAAATTCTATCGTCTGGAGGGTAATAAATGGAGCAGGTGATAGGATTAGACGAAACCAAATGAAAAAGCAGACAAACTGAAAAAGCAGATGAATGGGAAAAATTGCCATAACTTTCCCTGCAGATGTCAAATTAGGGTTTTATTTAGATGATTCGAAAGAAGACTTCAATATCTACAACTTTTATGAGACCTAGAAGAAAGATTCTATCGTCTAAAGGTTAAAAAATGGAGTAGATGATAGGTACAAACGAAACCAAATGAAAAAGTAGATGAATGGGAAAAAGCAAATGAATTGGGAAAAATGCTATAACTTTCCCTAAAGATATTGGATTAAGGATTTCTTTGGATTTTCTGAAAGAGGACTTCAAGATATACAACTTTCATGAAGACCTAAAAGACAGATTCTATCTTTTGAAGGGTAAAAAATGGAGCAGACGATAGGATCAGACGAAGTCAAATGAAAAAGTAGATGAATGGGGAAATTGCCATAAATTTCTCTAAAGATGTCGGATTAGGGTGCTCTTTAGATGAATCGAAAGAGGACTTCAAGAGCTACAACTTTCATGAAGATCTTGAAGATAGATTCTATCATTTGAAGGATAAAAAAATGGAGCAGATGATAGGTACAGATGAAACTAAATGAAAAAACAGACGAATGGGAAAAAGTAGACGAATCAGGAAAAATACTATAACTTTCACTAAAGATATTGGATTAAGGTGTTCTTTAGATGGTTTAAAAGAAAACTTCAAGATAGATAACTTTCATGAAGACCTTGAAGACATATTTTATCGTATAAAGGGTCAAAAATGGAGTAGACGATAAGATCAGACGAAGCCAAATGAAAAAGCAGACGAATTGAAAAAATAGATGAATGGAAAAAATTGCTATAACTTTCCCTATAGATGTTGAATTAGGGTGTTATTTAGATGGTTCAAAAGAATACTTCAAGATCTACAACTTTCATGAAGACCTTGAAGACAGATTCTATTGTCTAAAAGATAAAAAATGGAGCAGACAATAGGTACAGATGATAGTGTATAGAAGGTCAAACATAGAAGAAGCAGAAAGTCAAACATAGACGATATGACATCATCACAGATGATACATTTTACAGACGATACATTTTATAGATGATATGATGTCATCACATACGATACATTATTATACTCTTGAATATATCCCCTTTTAAGGACTATAACTTTCAACCTAGATGTCCAAAAATTTCATACTATATACTGTTAGAAAGCTAGAAGAAAGACCTACAACTTTTTAAAAGACTCCCTTCTCCAATTAAGCCTATATCATTCTAGAATTTCCCTCGAATTCAGAACATGAATTTTACCCCTATGGAAGAATGGAAAAAAAATGAAACTCAACCATTTGGAAATATCATATGTAAAACAAATTCATACATCATTTTCATCAAAAGATAAATGTTTTACAAGGCTTTAATGGACATTTCAAGCCACGATATAACAATATTTCAAAAACTCAAAATACAGAAAAATACATGAGCAATAATTTGCTTAAAATGCAACGAAAGCCTTGGTTTACAAAACTAGCTTAAAATACAAAAGTATGTGTTAAGATAAAATGCCCTCAGATTGGATACCGGTTGAATTTAATAGCCTAAAAAATAGTAACGAAAATAAATGGGACAGAACACAAAGATTTACGTGGTTCGGTCAATGTAACTTACGTCCATGGCCAGAGGGTGAGCAATTTTACTAATATGTGGAGAATGTATACAAGTACAAAGGCTGGAACAAAAGGCTTTCAAAACTCATAAGTATATAGAAAATAATTGAAGAGAGGATGAGAGGATTTGTAGGAAGGAGTGGTGTGTTTTTAAGCCTGCAATCATCCCTTCTATTTATAACTGAAGTCCCTAAGCATCTGTCCAAAAAATTCTTCAATCTGTGTACAATCGTCGCTCACCAAAAACCACGGTTGAAGATCTTGAAGATTTTAGCCTAACATGGCTAAAAATACAAAGCCTGAAAGGTGCATCTATTTTTGACTTAGAGGAGGACAAAAACATGCAACCAATAGCCACCCATTTTTGACATATTGAAGGGGCCAAGGCATGCACATACAACAAATCTCCACCTTGACTTGGTCCTGAACAATTAGTGAACTACTCCACCTTCTCCGACAATGTCCCAAAAGGGCTATATCACCAACTATAGATGCCTTGTAAACAGGAAGAACCTTCGTAAACATGTCAACAGGATTGTCCTTAGTGTTAATATTTTGAATAAGGACCTTCTTCTCTGCAATAGTATCCCAAATGAAATGATACTTCACATCAATATGCTTTGTCCTCTCATGATACACCTGATCTTTCGTCAAATACATAGCACTCTGACTGTCACAATAAACAATAATAACCCCTTGATGAAGGGATAACTCGCCAAATAAACCTCTCAACCATAACGCTTCTTTGATAGCCTCAGTAACTGCTATATATTCTACTTCAGTAGTAGATAAAGCCACTACATGTTGTAGAGTAGC
>JANIJH010000005.1:54283658-54298266 GCA_024520975.1 Erythroxylum areolatum
TTTCTTGGTTCACGAATTTTCATCATTTGTTCTTTACTCATGACTAATCTCCAAAATTTCTCATTCAAATAGTTCTAACCTATATGAAACGTTCAGGGTCCAACATCACCAAAGGTCACTTTGGTTATTTTTCAACTTGACAAGTTTCATAAGTTTTATATGATTTATAATCAAAAGGATACACGTATCCATATATGTAACTTTATCATTCTCATTTTGTTGATTTAACTAATGACATAAAAGGATTGTCTCGGTTATCCAACTTTTTATTCTTGCCATTTATGTTAAGCATAAGTCTCCTTTGATCCAATACATATACACACTATTTGCAGAAGCTTGGATCAACTACTTTGACTTAACAATCTATTTATAACCATTCATTGAACATTACAATAATGTTGAAACTAAATTCAGTATCAAATACTCATAAGCATGAATTAGAAATATATATGATCTCTGTCGTATCGCATATAGGCAGGAAAAGTCATGCAATCGTTTTCTTTTAATGACAAGTATTATCATACTATTGCTAAGCCTTTAATTGTAGTCCACAATTATACTTTTAGTCGGCTAAATTAAGTGGAGTAATTCCAACAAGGCACTATACCTTTTATCCCTACTCTATGCAACCCTTTGCATTTTGCTATCATGGTGTTGACAAACATCTTACATGTCTTCGTCAAAGTTTACGAGACATTAGTCAACTCAAAATGTCAATACATTTTGTCATCTATATGGTTTTGACATATCTCTACAACTTTTTCGTCATATCCTCAATGGGATTATAGCAAAATTGCATAATGAACATACAATTTTCTATCTAACTTTTGAGAACTTTTCTCATACATATCCTATGTCCAAGAACTTGGGTTCACTAATTTAGCATCAAATATACTAAACAAGGTAAGTATAACTCAGAAAAAATATAAATGTAGGAAAAGCAAGTAATCAATTATATGCCAAGACTACCAAATAAGATTAGGACTTTAATCATGCTTTTGTTTACTCCAACTATTTTATTCGAAATAATAGCCCTCACTACTATTCAGAAAGATTACTCTAATTTGTCTGGTGGGCTAGGAACCCATTCAAATATAGTTGATTTTAAGTTTGCTCAACAAACCAACTAGACCTAAATTAAGTAGAAAATAACTTTATCAATCACATCTCATGTGACTCCTAGATCTGTTAGGTGACAACTCTTATCAAAATATATCTTATATATTGTTCCTAACCTTGCCTCTAAATTCATGTGATTATTAGTTTGCTCATCCAAGTCACACAAATTTAGTTAGGTAGAACCCACTATCATAAGATTAAGCATGTTTGGGTTAAAGTGACTTAAGTTTGCTCAACAAGCCTACAATAACAGAACTCTTATAACAATGAAAGGCAACAATCATGTTCTTAACGTGTACTTAAAATTTTAACGAGAGATTTTAATTTCATTCGTCTCATCAAACACAAATTGCATGTAAAATATCACACATATAAAACATACAATTCAAAATGCATTCAATTTATATATCAACCATATAAATAAAGCATGCAACTTATGCACTCATAATCAAACTATATGTATAAAACATCAAGCTTCGTTTGATTCTCGTTATTGATCTTCATTATCTAAAATAACATTTCCAACTCCTTAGAAAATTTAAATTAGATTAAAACCATTGATTACTAAATAAATTAAATTCCTATTACAAATAGAAATTTAATTTTTCAAATCAAATTGGAAAGCATTTCTAATTATCTTGACTCCTTTGATAAAATTTAATTGAAAACAATTTTCAATAAATTGTACTTCTTACTTATTATAATTTAGAAAAACTCTTTTTCAAAATTATATAAGTAACACATCATAATCCAATTAGAAAACTATTTCTAATCTAATTAGAAATTATTTTCCTTAATTAGAAAACTATTTTTCTAAAATTAAAAGGAAGCTAACTTCAAAATTAAATAAAAAATTTCAAATTTAATTAAGAAAGTCCTTTATATATTATTTATTTAGAGATTTATTTCTTGACTAATTAGAAAACCTTTTTTTAATAAGTTAGAAAAATATTTCCAAAATATTAAAGAAAAACATTTTCTTAATTAATAAACCAAAACACTTTTCAATATTTAATCAGGAAAAATACTTTTTCTAAAAATCAAGAAACTTATTATTCATAAATAAAGAAACAATTGCTAAATAAATTAAATAATAATTCTCAAAAAATAATATTATAAATTTAATTTTTCTCAATCATATTGAAATAAATAAATTTAATTAAGAAACATCTTTTTTAATTATTTAAGAAAATAATTTTCTTAATTTTAAGGAGTCCAATTAATTAATTTCAATCTAATTAAAACTAATTAATCCTTATTTTAGAAACTACTTTTCTAATTAATTAATTTCATTCTAATTGAAAATAATTAATTCTAATTTTAGAAACTACTTTTCTAAAATTAATTAGGAATCAATATAATTATTAATCTTAATCAAATTAAGAAAAAATTACTTTAATTTGGAATTGAATTTTATGATTAATTTAATTTAATGATTCAACTATTTGAAAAATTAAATTAAATTACAAATCATTCCCACTTAAATAATTAGAAAGCACTTTTCTAAATTTATTAAGGATACGAATTAAACAAATATAATTAAAAAGTCTTATAGTCTTGAGCAGGTATGGTCGAAAGGTGTAATCACACCCAGGACATGATGAGGTTGATGTAGAGCAGGACTAACTTGCCCGAATACCTTTGGAGAAAAGCTATTAAGATGAAATTATATATATTGAATAGATTCCTAAGTAAGTCAATGCTTAAGGTGCCTTTTAAACTCTAGGTTGGTAGGAAACCAAGCCTTGCACACATTCGTGTGTGGGGCTACCCCGCTAAGGTATAGTTATATAATCCTTAAGAAGGAAAATTATAACCTCGTTCCACTCATTACTATCTAGTAGAATATTCTGACAACTCTAAGGCTACAAATTTTACTGTAGAGACTGAAGGGCCAGAATAGTGGAGTCACAAAAGACCAAGTTTCTGGAATACGATGTCTATGATGAGGGTAGACCCTCTCACCCTCCAGGTGATAGCAGGATGGATACTATAATTATTTTATATTCGTTGTTCATACAGTCAGGTCCAGTGGATCAATGTTCGAGTGTCATACCTATGTAGGCATAGGGACCTATACCTGTTTAGGCTGAGGTTCCTGCGGCACAAGAAACTATGCAGTTACGTAGATCTACTAGAGAGAGACTACTTGCTATTTAGGTGAACAAGATTATATTATAAGACATATTATGGATCCAGTTATTTTTATAGAAGCTATTTCTGAGCCCCATGCGGACTTATGGTAGGAAGCAATGGAGGATGAGATATAATCCTTGCAATATATTAAGATGTGGGAGTTGGTTGATTTACCTCAACATTCCAAACCCGTTAGTTGTAAATGGATACTTAAAACCAAGAAGGACACTCAGGGTAAAATTGATTGGTTACCAGAGGGTTTACTCAGAGAGTAGGAGTTGACTTTAACCTTCTCTCCTATATCCTAGAAGGATGTATTTAGAATGATTATGGCAGTCGTAGCTCATTATCACATAGAGCTACATCAAATGGACATTAAAAATGCTTTCCTAAATGGTGACCTTTATAAGGAGGTCTACATGGAGCAACCTAAAGGATTTTAGGATTAAGGAGCAATTGACAAAGTTTGCAAGTTGACAAAATCCATATATGGTCTAAAACAAGCTTCTAGGTAGTAGTACCTAAAGTTTTTATAAGGTTTTGACCTCTTTCGGCTTTGTGGAAAAGCTCAAAATGCTTGTCTTACAAGGTCAGGGGGAGGAAAGCCATCTTCCTACTATTGTATATGGATGATATATTGCTCGTGTCAAATGACTTAACTATGTTGCATGAAGTTAAGCAACTTTTGGCCAAGCACTTTAACATGAAGGACCTTGTTGAAGCATCTTTTATCCTCAACATGCAAATTCACTGGAATAGATCTCAACACTTATTAGGCCTCTCACAAAATGCATACATTAAGTGAGTGTTACAAAAGTTTAATGTGACTGACAGTAAACTTGTTATAGCAGCTATCTCTTATGGTAAGAGATTATCTTTGGCACAGTTTCTGTAGAATGAACTTGAGAGAGAGACTATGAGGAATGTTCTGTATTATAGTGCGGTTGGTGGCCTAATGTACGCTCAGGTATGTACTAGACTAGACATTGCATTTATTGCTGGATTGATGAGTCGATATCTGGCTAACCTAGGTTTAGACCATCAAAATGTAGTTAAGTGAGTGTTAAGATACCAAAAGGTTACCAAGGATTATATGTTGACATACAAGAGGTTCAATGATCTAAACCTCACAGGGTATGCCCAGGTACCACTTGATGCAATGGAAAGCACATACTCCGATTTTATTATGTGTTTGGATGATTGCAAGTCCACTTTAAGGTATATTTTTGTGTTAGCAGATGGTGCAATATCATAGAAAAGTTTCAAACAGATACTGGTAACTTCCTTGACCATACATGCAAAGTTTGTTGCTTGCTATGGAGCTGTTACACAGGAGGTTTGGCTTAGAAACTTGATTTTTAAGTTGTATATGGTAGATTTAGTAGCTAAAACCATTCAGTTGTACTGTGATAATCTTACCGCTGTGTTATTTAGTAACAACAATAAGAATATCATAGGATCTAAGCATTTGGAGGTCAAATACTTTATTGTTAAGGAGTTGATTCAACAATGTGATGTTGAAATGGAGCATATTAGGACTAAGGAGATGGTAGTCGATGATTTGACTAAAGGACTTTGCCCACTTGTGTTTAAAAGACATTTATTCAATATAGGTGTGTTAAATTAGTTAGATAGTGTTACTTAGGGATTGTCATATTTGTTCCTTATATATTTGTACATTTTGATTATTATGATGTTATGATTGTTTATTAATATAGATGATCATCTTTTTATCCTCAGTAATACCTGCTATTGTGTAAAGTCATAATACATGTGAAAGTCGTAAGATCTATGATGATCTTAAGCATTTATTGGGCATATATATAGATTAACCTTGAGCTTATGTCATTTAGACACATACAGTTTAGCATGGATATTTATGAATTCTGACGTGACATAAGGGATATAAGTTGTTAATCTCATAAAGGTGTTCTCTAATGCTGTTTAGCATTTGGTTAGAGAACATAAAGGTTTTCTCTAATGTTGTTTAGTATTCGATGAGAGAAAACAAGATTTCTCTGCTATGGTTTAGCATATATAGTCTAGTATAAAGTTAGAGAAATTGAGACCTCAAATAAAGATGATACATATTAGATCATAAAGGTATTATGCTAGTTTTCCACACTCCATTTTCCCATTCGTGTTAGTAAGGTATTAGATATGTGTGATTATATTGGAGCTATATCACACATGGCAAATGTGATTGATATCTTTCGGTATCAAAAGACTTGCAGGAGTAAATGTTAGACTTTCTTTATTTTTGGATCAAATGTTTTTGCTTTTTAAACTTGGCACCAATACAGTAGCATGGCTTAACTGATCTTTTAAACTATTTTAAACTTAAGTCAAGTTCGTAATTAAGTATTGTCCAAGGGAGTTAATGTTAGATATTTTTGACATTTCCCATAAATTTAGACAACATTTAATTTCATTTTTCAGTTCTCGAATAACTTATTGATTAACTTATGTAATTTGATCTGAATAAAGATAATAAAGTGGCCTAATAAATGATCTAAGTTAATGAGTCGAAGTTCAGATGGAAAATAGATCTCGATCAGTATAGACTGGACCCATATCGGACCTGTGATGGAGAAGCCCTATATGGAAGCTATATATAAAGGTTAAGGTCTCCTGCAGTTGCTCATATTGTAAGTATTTGAAATTTCTGACTCGTTAAAAGAGCTTACGTATTGAGAAAATTGTAGAAAGGCATTAACCACTATCCAGTGAGGAGTTCTCGTGAAGTTCTTATTGATTAGAGCTCGTTTTGGCATCAAAAACCACCACGAAGGTGTGATGGAAGAAAAATTAGGTATTTATACATTTTCTTCATTTATTTCCCTTTCATAAACAATCTGGGACACGTAATAAGGTTCATGCTACATGTTACATATAAAAGATGCATTTAACAGGATTTAACTTTAATTAGTATTTATAAGGTCTTTTAAGAGAGCTGATTAAGTTCTCTATATGACTCCCTCCATTTTTGGACTCTAGAGTTATGTCATTGACATATACTTCTATTTCAATGTGCATCATAATTTGAAACAAAGTAATTACGAATCTTTGCTAAATTATCTCCATGTTTTTTAAACCAAAGGGCATTATTTTATAACAAAAGCTTCCCTGCTGAATAATGAAGCTATCTTTTTTTAACCATTTAATGTAGTTATATCCCAAAAGCCATCTATAAATAAGAAAGTAGTGTGTTTGATTGACACATCCATATGAGGCAACAAAAAGTTGTCTTTAAGACATTTTGAAAATTTACCACAAATTTAAGAAAGTAAGGTTATATAACCTTTCATTTACATATAACCTTCCGTAACTAGATGGAGCTAACCTTAGTTTTGTTCAAAATCTATTGAAATCTTTTCGTTTATTTTATTTTGATCTCTAGCTTAACCATAAACGTGGATAAAATATGTGTGTGTGTGTGTGTGTGTGTGTGTGTGTGTGTGTGTGTGTTAGGTACCAATGATCAAATTCTAATAGGTTCACTTTTAGGAATCTCATACCTCAAATACCTCGAGTACCATTTAAGTATATAGGAATCTTAATCTTAAACAAAACGGTCTCATATAAAGACTGCAAAAATCTATATGATTCAATTCATAAAAGAATCGACTATTAGAAAAGCAATTTCCTATTATATGTTAGAAGGCTATGACTAGTTAAAACAATCTCCATATATATTGGCATTCCCACGTATACTTGCCATAAAACCTGATAAATGACATAAAGAGAATGTTAAAGAATTTCTATAGTCTTGTAAATCACATAATGATTTGTGGTTCAAAGTAAAATGGAATGAGGTATGTTAAAGCTGAGAAGGAAGGAGGCTTGGGAATAAATTCAATTAGAAATAAGAATAAGATGCTTTTGGGAAAGATTCAAAATTCATTTGCATATAATAAATTTATTTAGGTCAAATGGACGTAATCATACATCATAAAGGACCAAAATTTTAGGGGCATCAAATCTAATGAAAATAACTTGTGGACTCTCAACTAAAAGTTAAATTTGGGAAGTATTATATGCTAGGAAATGAAAAACAAAGTTAAGAATGGCAATAGCACGTTGTTTCATCAATGAATAAAATAAAATTATCACCCTTTTTAGAGTTTAAGTTTTGGATAATCTTAAGCTACTAATCCTTTAAAAGATAAAAATAAGTATGATCATAGCATATGGTGAGTGGTTATATAAATATAAGTGTTTCAGAATAATTATGAACAAGGTACTTAATTATAGACTAAACATAGAGGCAAATGATAAGTTGATATAGAGGATATACAACTCTTAAAGTTTAACCAATAAAACTTACCTAAACCAATTAAAAGAAATATTTAAAAAGCTACTTGATGGAAGTTAGTTTAGTTTAGCAACAACTCCCTTAAAGAATCCTTCATAGTCACAAGGAGTGAAGATATACATAGATTAAAAGGTATTTATCTAACCAACATCCTCTGTAAACACTATAACCAAGCTTATGAAATCGTAAATCATCCTCCATACTATTTTTCTACTTAAGCACATTCTAGTGACAAGAACTGAGCCTTTGTAGAATACATTTCCATTAAAGTAACTAGCCTTAATTTATAGCTTTAGTGAAGTCGGTGATATTTAATCGACATGGTAATTTAACAATCTTAAAACTAGTGCTTAGCTATGCCACATTTATGATATACAAACAGGGGGGAATATACGATTACTAGAAATTCAAATTTTCAATCCAATAATATCTTAATGGATTATAAAGATAATTTTAGCAAAAAAAATCTAACTAAGCATAAGCTCGGAGCTATCTTCCAATTGATTTGTTGAGTAACTCTTGAAAATCCTAATGATAATTCCTTATTGGATTGAGGAAGCAAAGGAGCATTGAATTTAAGGAAAAGGATTACATCAGCCTACCATAACTAGAACCTGAACTTCAATATACAAGCTAAACTAGAAAAACTAGTAAGCTCAAGCAGACAGGATTTAGCTTGTATACCGAAGTTCAGGTTCTAGTTATGGTAGGCCTAATGTAATCCTTTTCCTTAAATTGAATGCTTCTTTTTCAATTTAAAAAATAAAATGTTGTTCGTTACAAAAACATTTTCTAATATTATAAAAATGCATTCAAATTAAATAATAAAAAAGTTATAAATTTTAATTAAGAAAATATTCTATATTATTTATCTAATGATTAATTTCCTAGTTAATTAACAACTTTCATAATTAATTTGAAATATAATTTCTAATATATTAAATAAAATTCCTTAATTTGAAAGAAAAACATTCTCCTAAATTAAAAAATACCAAAATTAAAAAATACCATTTCTAATCTTATTAAGAATCAAATTATTCAAATTAACTAAGAAACTTTTCATAAAATAACGTAAACATGTTTTTCAAGGCTGAGGCAGGTTCCATCTCCTATCTAATAATAGTAATGAATCTCTTTAAAAAAATTATCAAGCATAGTTACAAATAAGGAGAAAAGTGGCTTATAAATTTCCTCTAAAGAAGAGCATTAAGTAACATAGTTCTCCACTCTTATATGCTTTTAATATTTGAAACTACCCCTGACATATTTGGGAATTCCTATTTCTTCAAATAAGTCTTCACTCTCTAACTTCAAACCTTTAATTCGAAAAACACAAAACATAATCAGTATCTATAGTGTTAAAAGCCTTTTTGTTACTAAGAGAGCTAAGTTATACCTTTTATTGAATTCGTTACATTTGTTTTTGGCTTTTCATGTTTTATTCCCTTATAATATTGTTAAAACCATTAACAGATTACTTAGAAGATTCCTTAGGTCAGGAAATTATGGAAAGGAATCCATAGAAAATTTTAAATGGTCAGAGATACGTTATCTAAAGAATCAAGGTTACTTAATGGTTCAACCATTAAAAATCATAAACAAAGTTTTATTGGTAAAAGGGATTTGGAGATTACTCAAGGACAAGCAAGCTTTTTAATTCATATGGGTTCATGCTTATTAAATAAAGGAAAAAGCTTCTGGTGCTTTCCTTTAGCTTATAATGCTTCTTGGACTACAAAACACATACTTAAAATCAGGGACAAAAGAAGGATGGAATTCTACTATAAGATATGTAATAGTTATAGTACCTCCTTCTAGTTTGACAATTGGTCCTTATATGGCCCTTTGGATGAAATGGATAAGTTGGCTTCACTGAAACATTTTTCCATATCAATGTAATCATGAATTAGGTCTTATCCAATTGAGCATTTATTCTTCATCTACTTCCAAGATCTAATTTATGCATATTTCTTTATAATTTCAACTTATATTAAAATAAGATTGATACCATTTACTAAAAAGGAACTTCTACATATGAATTTTCAAATACATCATGTACAAATTTCTTCGGGACTTCAGCTCCTACAACTAATTAGTTAAGATTAGTCTAGAATAGGCATGGAAATTTACATGCTTCCTTTTACTTCACAGTTGGTAGATAGAGGAAGTCTAAGTACTTTAGATATATTATATAAGATCCTATCCATTCCTAATTGGTGAATGCTTTATAAGTACGACCAAGAGTATTTGAATCATTTGTTTTTTAAATGTGGAATTATTAGTCATACATGGAAAGAAATTTGACAACTGTGTAATATGAATAACTCTATTAATGACTGGCTAGAGATTGTGGAATGGTGTAATTGGGTAAAGCATAGAAATGAAGGGGATAAATGGATCTTTATATCACTCTAAGCCATTTAGTAAGCAACATTTGGGACAAATGTAATAATCGGACTTTTGCAAGCAAGTTTATATACAAAGAGGCTTTTCAAAAGAATTTACTAGAAATATAAAAATATAAATATACTCTTATACAAGGACAAACATAGATGCAACTCACTTATAAGTGCTAATTGGAACCTCCTTTAAACTCATCTATTAGCATTATTTCCACTATGATTCTTTATAGGTAATACCTTAGTGCTAAATGTAAAGATTTTTTGTTGGCTTTCAAGTTTTTAAACAATAGGTACCTTTTAAATTGTTGCCCTTTCAGGCTTAAATTCATTTGAATTTCTTAAAAAAACTTTCATAAAAATCAGCTTAAAGAATTGAAGATAAATCTAATACAACTATCAATAAATTATGAAGCAATTAGTAATCAAAGGGAGATTAAGTACCTTTGACAAAGTTTTAAGGTTTTTAACCATTCTAGGGATATGTAAGTAGGATCTAGAAATATTGAATCACCCATTTTTCAAGTTTTATTACTCTTCTTATGTCTTAAGAGATATACTTTAGATTTGTAGCATAAACTCTTATCCTACATATTGGTCTGAGATTATGAAGTAGAGTAGTTGGAAAAATTTTATGAGTAAGGGAGATACAGAGGAATGTACTACTCATTGATCTAATTGAAAGAATTAGAATGCAAATATTAATTCAGTTTATCCATAGAAGTAGTAGTAGCCAAAAATGCAAATATTAATGTAGTTTATCCATAAAATTTATTGTAACGAATTGGCCACTAGTTGGAAGTTTCCTTTTGACATCTTTAGTTTTAGAAGAGCCTAAATTCAAAAACTTGTCATCTCAAGCTACATGTGTTAGACGCGCATTGAATTAGAAATGCTTACACTCATATTGTCTAATTATAACATTTGATTATCAGGAATTTTGGTTGTAACTCTTAATTGTTTATAAGGTCACTCTCATGGCCTAGCCTTACCCTTTAGATGAGGTGTTGTAAGATTAGACTTGAGCTTTTGAGCCCAATATAATTTATTTAATTTATCAAAAAAAGAAATCATGCAATATCATGACTTTACAATGAAATAATAAAACAATTTTATTATTTCCTATAAACTAAGATCACTTTAACTATATAACATGTTTAGTCAAAAAATCTCAACAAAAAACCATAATCATATCTTATTAGGACTCTTGATTCTTCTATTTAGTAACTCAATCATGAAGCCAAATTCTGAAAAAGATTATCGAAAATCACCATAGTTGCATAAATATACAGTCCTAACAATATCCACATAAATAAGATGAGAAAAAACAAGTTTTATAGAGAGGATTATGTCTAAATTGCTAGCTCATAAAGATCATACACCTATTTATAATAGGATTTGAAATATTTTACTAATTTAATTGAAATATATTTGATATTTCAATCGAAGTTAAATTAATTTTAGAATAAATTCCAATAAAACATCAATTTTGCTTCAATTAAATCCAAAACTTAATATCAGTCCTTATCTATCAAATATCTTATTTTTAACTCTAATGTTTATGAAACGTTAAGTTTAAGTCTAATTTGATTAAATTACTTTTTTCTCTCTTAGTCACTCCTTTTTTGTGACTATTAGGTTCTTGTGTTAAAAAAGTATATAAATTATAATCTTAAGTTATAGTTAAGATCATTTAAATTAAACTCTCAAAATTTTATTAATTCTCCTATTAAAAGATTTACATTTATAAATCAAGATTGATATATGATGTTTAGAAACATTTAACGACCACCCAAATATTAGAAATGTCAAATCGGTTTTAACTAACCTTATTATGCATAAGTTTTTCTTATAATTCAATCCTTTCATCATGTAATGTTTAAATTAGACATATAGAGAATTAGTGTCTACTTAATTTTATTCCAATCATATTAATTCCAAAAAATAGTAATTAATTCATTTGTGACATATAAAAACTATTTTGATAGTTTAATCCACCTTAAGCAAGTATTTCTCCAATTAATATCAATTAAAAGTAACGAAATATTCTCTCTAATTACTTTATAATAATGAATCTTATACTAGTCACTCAACTATTTTTATATAGTTAATGTCATATCTAATGAATAGTAATTATGCTACGTTAGACTAAGATATGTCTTATGTGGTATCAAAATATATTAATTCCTGTAAGAGATGCTTAGACATTTCATGTCAGTTGGTTACTTACATAATTATACATAAGCGCGTTTCCATCCATACATAAATAATGTTAAATATAGAATATCATGGCAAGTCAATTTAGTGAACTTTCTTCAACAAAAACCTATATTTATGTATAAGTATTTCTATACTTTTTTAGATGAGATTAACTACTTTCTCCTTAGGAAAGATATAATATGCAATATTTTTCCACTCTACAAATGTTCTTATTAATAGAGTAATGATTACTGATAATTTAGGAACAATATTTGATTGCAATATAAATCATAGTTATGATTTCATCATTATTTCATGCTTTCCATATATTATGTTGTTTATTAATGTAAAACGATGATATGAAACATATTTTCTCAATTTAAAAAATATTTTTTTACTTGTACCATTTTTCTTTCTTTACTATAAAAAGAAGTGTACTTGTTAATTAGTGAAGTCCTTAAACTAACTCCGGAGATATACTTGTTATTGTGTTTAAAAATATTTATTTCTTAGTGATGAACTATACGATAAAGAAATAAAAAGAAACAGAGGGAATGAGAGTTAGGAATCTAATAAGATCCAAAGAACGTCTACTTTTTGACGTGTCGATGACCAAGCTTGTGCCATTAAGTTTTTATTTTGATTAAGATTCCAAGAATGTCTACTTCATCTATTGTTGTTAAAGCATTACCCCTATTGATGGTTACTTTGATTTGTTGAGACATACTCCCTAAGAAGTTCAAGCTACGATATACTCATTATCTTGTCTTCTTATTTTTGAAGATCCTTAGTCCCTTTGGGGTTATTAATGGTCCAATATTATATAGGAGGAAGCTATTATAATTCCATTGGTTGTCTACTTGGTTTATCAGGAGTTGCTCCCTGATCCAACAGATCAATTCAAGAGATACTTCATTTTTGGATCTTTCTTTACCCTGGAATAATCTCATATTCCTTTTTCTCTAGATAGCATATATTGTATTGCCAAAGGCTATTTTGCAGATTCTGTTATCTCCCCAGTTTATACTTTTATCTATACTTAGCTAATTAATGACCTCAGTGTATTAAACGTAATGTCTTTGAGCTTAGAGAGCAATTGCATTTTAGTCTAGATACTTACTGAGAATTCATAAAGAAAGAAGAGATGATGCAAGGCTTCTATTTAAGTCTTACAAACTTTGTAGCCTTGATGATTGACGATAAGTCTCAATCCATCTATTGTAGGTAATTCCTTTTTAAGGAAACGTTTGGAGTTGGTGCCAAGACACTTTCTAGGAATGAGGACAAAAGATCTCTTTATAAGTGGTTAGTAAACTGTCCTAAGGAGTGCTTCAATTGGTCTGTAATTGGGACATTATCCATACTTAAGGAGAAAGTTACATGACTTCAAGACCATTGAATGTCATTGATGACCACCTTGACTTTTGAGTTCTTAAGAAATAAGTGCTTTAATGCAAGCAACAAATAAGTTTAGTTTAAATGACCTAGCTTATTCCATTTTTCAAACTTGGAGGAGGCACTGTTGATATTTCCTATTTTGCATTTGATGTCTTTTTAGTGATATTCCCTCCGATTTAGTAATTGTAACATAAACCATGCAATATAAGATCTAGATTTGACCTCCTAGGAACTTTCACCTTTCAACTTTCAAGTAGTATATATGAATCCGATTAACCTAAAGAGCCTCTTTATTTATCAAAATCCTCCACGCCCTTTTGTCCATTCGGATTTTATCAATTATTTTTATAGGAAGAATACCAAGACCCACTTCATCCTTTGTCATACAAACTTCAGTACATGTAGTATTGTCACAATTTGATTAAAAATAAACTTAAAATTTTGTTTACATTAGTCACTAATAAAAATTATGAATAATATATTATTTAATTTTAAAATTTTAAAAAATCGATAATTATTTAATAAATATATTTTAAATTGAAAATCTAAGAATTTAAATATTTAAATAAAATTTTCAAATAAATAATTTTTCTTATTTAATAAAATATAATTGTATATGAAATTAAAATAAAATCATTTGCTTAATTAGTTCATAAATTTAATTTAAATAGCCGTATTGACATGGAATGATAAGAGTTGAGTACAAGCTAACTAGTTTCTTATACAGCTATAAACTTGGTATTCACTTTAAAGTAAAGCTAGACCAAAGAATATAGTTGTAGATGTATCTTAGGTTCATAAAATTAGAACCATATTTAAGGAAGCATGTTTGCTCCAGTTCAAAAATATGAAATCATCGATTTGTAACTTGAAACTTCATTTAAGTCTTGAAGGTAAGTTCCAAGTGGTGGCTATATACAAATTACAGTTTAGACGAATCATTTGTGCTATTAGTTGTTGTCTACTTTCACTAATCAATTCATGTAAAAAATATCTTTGTGTTTTGGTTAATTTTAAAAGATCCTTATATCCCTTTCCCTCT
>JANIJH010000005.1:54302831-54318443 GCA_024520975.1 Erythroxylum areolatum
CAAAATTCACAAAATAATCCAATTAACGTTCACGCAATATTCACTCAATTTATCTCACATTTGGATCAAAACACAAGGATTTGTAACCAAAATTAAGATATGACGACAATTAAAAGCAATAAAAACTAGAAATAACACCATTATCTAATAAAGTCCATTTTAAAATCTAATCTCATAGTTTTTCTCTAATAGTTGCCTTAACCTTAAGATATTATTTTTCATATCATCCATAAGGTAGAAATCTAAAATAAATTTATGCTTACTATCATTTAGGCGGATAAGAATGTTACCTTTTTCTTTTATTAGAACTCTAAAGCCATTTCTAAATGTCATAGCACCTTGTATTCTTTTATCAAGATCAAAGAACACATCTTAACTTCCACTCATATGATTGCTTACTCCTATGTTAATGTATAATATGTTATCTTTTCCTTCTTCTTTCTTGCATTGTGCCATTAATAATTGAGCTCCTCTTCTTCTTAACTTCTTTTTATGAAGTTTACCTTATCATTAACATTTTGGCTTTTGATTCAACAATATGACGTATAGTGCCCATACCTTTGACAATTATAGCATTGAACTTAAGCATTGTTGTGCTTCCTTGATGGATTGCCACGTCCATATTCTCTAGTTGAAGGAAAAATTTTGCTTCCTTTTTCTTCCTGATTGCTTTGGTAGTTTTCTTCTCTTCCACCACGTTCATGGTCTCGATCGCTACCGCATCCACATCTTTTTAGTTTTTACCTCCATTGTTTATGGTAAGCTTGCTTTGCTTTCGCTTCATCAACCTTTCTTCATAAGCCTGTAGTGACCATCTTTTGATTCTTTAATAGCAGTCGCAAAATAATCAAAGCTTAGATTTAAAGATTGAAGTATTTTTCTCCTTTACTAGCACGTCATTTAAGGCTTCTCCATTTCTTTTCATTTCATTAACAATGACTAACTCTCAAGTACAAGACATACCTTCTTTACTCTATTAGTGCCCTTATGAGCATTTTGAAGAATCTCCCATGCCTCCTTTAAAGTTGTTGTATTTGCGAATTTCTCAAACTCAACATCATATAGACATTGGTGGATAAGAACGAGGGCTTGCTAATCCCTTTTTTTTTTTTTTGGCTTATGTAAAGCTTCCTTTTGGACAAGACTTAGAGAGGCCTCATTTTCAGGTTTCTCATAAACTTTCTCCACAATATCCTATACATCATGAGATCGTAATAGTCTTTATGCGAATACATGAATTTCCATGGTTGTCTTTGGTGAGCCAAGGGAATTGGAAGGGGAAAATGTTATTTGCCATCCTCTTTTTTTATGACTGGGTTGACCTATCTCTGATACCATTTTATTGGATCTAGGATATTAGAAGAATAATTTGTGGAAGTGGAATAGTAAAGGATTTAGAGAAAAGGAAGCTTTTTATTATAAGCCCTTCTTACATTTTGGCTTAGCTTACAATGTGAGACCCATCCCCTCTTTATAGAAGTCATAGGAGAGTTCTAAATTCAAATTTTAGCTACTTATATTTAATACTTCTTATAGCCTCCATCATTTAATATAACATCCACCTTACTTCTAACCATTAGAAAATTCTAGATAGTACTCTAGATAATGAGCCAAAATGTAGATCATAGTTTACAAAGATAACGACTTAAGACTTAATAACTGTTAGGCCTAAAAAATCAAGTTTAATTTTCTAATACCAAGCCCAACCTAAATATATTCAGGTTCCACATAAGCAAATTCTACATCGATGAAAGATCTTCATATATTGTCTTAATGTTTAGCCCCTCAAACACACACCCTTTTACATCTTAGACCTATTCCAAGGATGTCCTACATTCCCTTCTTAACCATTAGATTACTTATTGAAGTTGTTAATGTAAGATTAAACCACATTAAAGCACAACCTTCTACAACCTTTAATTGGACCTAATTTGTCAAGTCAACTTGATCGTGTTGCACATAAATTACATCACTAGCACATCTGCCAGTTAGAAGTTCCAACAGCAACAATCCAAAGGTATAAATATCTAACTTGAATGACATAAGTGATTTTTTAGAAATAGCCAATCCTGATGCATAATATTTGACACCCCAACATCAAATATATGTTCTATAGTGTTAGCCTGAGTCATAAGTCAACGGAGGCAATAGTTTGCAATTTGTGCATTGAGTTTAAGGTCATTCGATAACACATTTGTTGTTTTCAAAGAAATGGTAAAAGGAAAAGAGAGAAAGAGAGGAGAGAGGAGAGAGGAAAGAAGTCCAATTTTTTTGAGCTTACTTGCTACGTATGATATATATTTAGTAAGAGACATATATAAAAGACGACATGTATACTTTTAATAATGAAGAGTTGATGAAGAAGTCAAGTTAGAGTTCAAATTAAAGGTTTGTGAAACATTAAGATTCTTTCTTAACATGTCATACATCTAAATATTTAAAGTTAAATTAAAATATAGTAAAAAATAAAATACAATTTGACCTTTTACCTTTCTTAAATCTCTTGTTAGCATCCGCAACTAGCAACTATTCGGACAAGAAATGAATCCACTCTTTTATCATTTTAATAATTACTCTCATATTACTGCACTTATTAATTTGTCTGAATAATATCAGAGTTGAAGCTAGTGGTGTGTATATATATATTATATTGATTTTTGTAATGAGCATCGGCTTTGATTACTATAATATTCATCATCTCACACAGTCCAAGCTCAATAAAAACCGAACTGTGAAATATTAATAACTGGTGAATCCTAACCCCGTTTAAGTGCTGAACATGTTGGATACGTTAGCAACACAAGCAGGGAGCATGTCAATTAGGATTAAAATTGCTAGATTGTCCATCTCAGTCAATTGGCGTTTGGGCCAGTCATCGTCCCATCTGCTGGCACTTACTATTATTACTTGTGTTCGACGAGATAACCCCAACATTAATTTCCATAGTCATGAGAAAAGAAAAACAGAGACCCAATAAGATCTAGATTAAGAGATTGAACCAAGTACACTGCATCTGCCGGTAAATGGATACTATCTGTATCAAACAATTGGGCCTTTTGGAGGGAAATATGAAAATGGAACCCAAGACCCAATTGGTGCTAATTAAGTACAGGATACATGCTACTCGACTCTATTTATGTTATTTGTTTGCTTGATGACTTGGGGTATCATCAGGAGATAACTTTATTACTAGCCAAACACTGAATTGGATTTATAGGAGGGAAAAATGAGGTTGTAAGTTCATAACTTTTTATCATATTTTGTAGTCATTTTCTGGACTTTGTTTTATTAAAAATTTCTAAATAAAGAAACTCTTTCAATGAGAGAAGAGTTACATAATTCTCCAATACACTTACAATTTTGAAGTGGTCCCAAACCCAGACATCAAGTTAGAAACAGTTAATGGGTTGAATGAGAACCAAAATCGTGTTTCAATCAGCCTCTTTTATCCCAGTTTGGGGCGTAATAAATAGCTAGTGTAGTCTACTCTAAGGCCACGAGAATCAAGCGCACAAAGAAGAAGTAAACGAGCATGTACAATGCATCCAAAGCCCCCTTAATAATTTCCAATATTGACCCAAGAAAATTGCTATGCTCATGTCATTGCGAGCTACACATGTTCGGGTCCATTTTCGATCCGAACGAGGGTCAGAGGACAAGTTGCAATGACTCCTGTCCCTAGTCCCCGGTGCTTGCAATAACCCTATCTCTTCGTGCAATGCTGGTCCTTTGTATTGTTCTTTGAATTGCTCTTATTTTTCATTTTCTTCTTTAATTTGCCTTTGACACTTCTTCAGATGTGTCCTTACACACGTCGAAACGATTCAGAGACGCCAGCCCAGAAAGTAACTGACGTTACAAAAACGGGACACGAGAGTATCTGAATGCAAACATCCATTAATACTTGGTGGTATTTGGATCTATAAAACTTAGAAGAAAAAAGGGAGATTACATATTTTACATATCTTCATGAATAGATTCCTCTTTATGTTCGAACTTTATTGCAACAAATCCAGCATAGCAGAGTAAAATCTTATTGGTAGCATGGCTGCACCTTAAGCCAAGTGTTGGCCACTAAATTAACTCAAGGTTAAGTAACCCAACTCGTAACTTTAACCACTCCTCTCTTTCTCTTTCTCTGTTTTTCTTATTTAATTTTTTTTTCCTTATTTTGGCTCTCTACTTCTTTCATTTGCCTCTCTTTGTTTTGGTAAACAACTTTGGTTACCAAAATACACTTTTTTTCAAGTCACAAAATCTAAACCAGACAGTGGAGAAAGAGGGAGACCTAACCATACCCATTTCTATCTGTCAAGTCTTTTACTTGCTGTTTGCTTGCTGACATTGGTGTGTGTCTGGCTTTTGTATTTTCATTGTCTGAGTTCTTTTTTATTGTGTGGAACACAGAATTAAGACTTTAGTGTGGAGAAGTAAATGAAGAGGTCCCCTGCTAATTCATCTTGCTCCTCCTATTCTTCTTCTACTACAACAACAACTTCTTCATCTTCTTCGTCATCTTGTATTGGGACCAATGTTCCTCCAGGCCATCAATCGGCACCAGCTGGGAAACCCAGGTCCAAACGTGCTAGAAAAAGCCAAAACCAGCAAGATAAGCTCCAGAACGGTGCCATCAGTTCTAGTTCCGGTAGAAGCTCCATTTACAGAGGAGTCACTCGGTATGTCTCTTTCTGTTTCTCGTCCTCTTGCATATATGCATTGCATTGATATGTTGGTTACTTAAAACATATAATATACATAAATTTCAATGGCGAAATTCATTAAATGTGGGTGTAGATGGGCAGATTTTATGCGGTTTTATCGAATTGCATGTGGTGAATTTTTGTGTTGATCAACAGGCATAGATGGACTGGAAGGTTTGAGGCACACCTGTGGGACAAGAGTTCCTGGAATAACATTCAGAACAAGAAGGGAAAGCAAGGTGAATAATTTATCTGCTCCCATGAATGTCTTCTTGTTAAAACCCAGAAACCAGAAAGAGAAAAAAGAGAAGAGAGTTCAAGGGGAGATCTGTAAACCTTTGTTTAATATTAATTGTTTACTTGAAGAACCTTTTTTTTTTTTTTTCCTGACTTTCTTCATACGTTCTGACTATGTTTTATTCTTCACAATCTCGAAAACACTCCTAACGTTTCAATGCAACACTTTTGTCGCTGGTCAGTTTATTTGGGTAAGCCCTTCTGGATCTTAATTTCAATTTCCTGTTTCGGGATTAAAATTATGATCTTCTTATGTTAAAGACCAATATTTCCTTACTTTATAATTATTATTAATTGGCATTTGAATAATACAGGAGCATATGATAATGAGGAAGCTGCTGCTCATACATATGACCTTGCTGCCCTCAAGTACTGGGGGCCAGAGACAACCTTGAATTTTGCGGTGCCAAATTTATTCCAGTTAATTGCTAACTATCTAATTGTCATCTTAATTAATCGCTGAAATGCAATTTGATTGCTGACTCAGATAGAAACATACAACAAAGAGCTTGAAGAGATGCAAAAGGTAAGCAAAGAAGAGTACTTGGCGTCTCTTCGTCGACGAAGCAGTGGCTTTTCAAGAGGTGTCTCTAAATACCGTGGGGTGGCCAGGTGGATACACACTCGTGTCATTTTACTAGCAATTGCTTCAATTTCATTTTTTGGGTACTTATTTTGCTGAAGCTTTCTTGAATTATTATTCCTTGGTTGGGTCAAAAGGCATCACCACAACGGACGGTGGGAGGCTAGAATTGGACGAGTATTTGGCAACAAATACCTCTACCTTGGAACTTATAGTAAGCCCTCTAATTCACATATTTCAACCGCTAGTCGTTTCATATTTTTCATTAGTTAGGCTTTGTCAACCCCAGCACTCAAAATCAAAAACTAGAAAAATTGCTATTCCAATTGCCTTCCAACCGACTAAATTGAAGGCAATTGCAGCCTCTGGAGGTTGAGGGTTGGAAGCAAGTAATACGCCTTAATTGACTCCCAACCACCGTTTTGCCCCCATCCCCTTGTGGGGAAAGTGTTGCATTTGCCTAGGTGACTCATTTTGTGCACCAATTAGCCTTCATCTAAATATTTACTCTTTTTGCTTTTCCAACTTTTGTCTTCTAAGTCATATACACCACACCCAACTGTCTTAGATTTAGAGAACTGGATTTGTTTTGGGACTTGAGTGTTAGCGGTTTACACTGTCCTGGATTTCTGTGAGGAACAGAATCAGGCCAACCAAAGTGAGCTGACTAGATGCCAACTTCAAAGTTACCACTGTCAGTCTACATGCTAGCGTGGCAGGCTCGCTCTTTTTGATTAATTTTTTTTCTTAGAAAAAGAGAAAAAGTTTATAAATTATTTTTTTAATTTTAAAAAAGAGAACCGAATTTATCCATAAAATACAATTACATGTAGTTTTCATAATTATTTAGATTAATGTTATTTAAAACATTTAAAAAATAATTTAAGATATGAAAAGTAACATTATACTTACTACGATGATGATTATGTATTTTTTTTTCTTTACCATTAAAACAAAATTTTATCAGAAACATGGTAGGTGATGCTCTGAATATGACACTTTGAAAAATTAACTGTAATTGATTTTTTAAAATAAAAAATAGGTGTCAACTGTCTTAGACATTTGTGGCCTGAAAATACGCCGGGTCCACGAGGAAGGGACACAAAAATGCAAACAATATTTGGTTTGTCAGACCCCAGCACCGGTTTTGGATTAGTCCGAGCGTAATCACAACTAGTATAAGCGTGAATGCGTGTGTCGTGCAAGTGATACCTACAATTGCAACCAGTTGATCACGTGAGAACCCCCATCCTAAGAAGTGTATTGACCTTTTGTTGTCCAAACTCTAAACCAATGTATTAAAGTAGAGATTGGCGTGTCAGTCTGGTTCACAAGCCCTCGTGTTAGATCTCCAACTCTCTCTAACCCAAAATGCTTTCCATTACTTGACAGTCGCTTAGAATGACCCAAAAGGCTAGTCGCTGACCAATAACATTCTGGTTTTAATGTGTCACTTTCTTACATGATCTGCTACGTAATTTTTAGGCGTATAGATACTCTACATCTCCTAATGGAGTTCATTTTGCACGTAAAACCCACTCCCAATGGCCAAATTGGGAGTGGGTTTTACGTGCAACCTAAATAGACAGCGAGTCGTGATTGATTTCTATATTTCCTTCGTCTCAAATTGCAAACCGAAAACCAAATCTTAGAAGGTGGGGGACAATTATTAGTCAAAATGGCGGGTGCTTTTACTATTTTATTGGAACTTTTTTTTTTTTTTGGAGACGTCATGTGGTTAACGTATCAACTTATTCGTTCATTGTTTTTTTAATCTAAAAAGGAATCACATGAGAGATATCATAAGCACTTGCTGTTCCTGGCAACCTACAGTTGAAAGTAGGATTCTTTTGGCAATTGTTGTACTTGTGCAAGTAACATCATTTCATTTATCCCCTTGTTTGATGCAACTTGTCAACGCGTAAGGCACCGTAGATGTAACTAGTTTGGTCGGTTTTGGTTGCCCACCACCTACACTTTTTTTTTTTTTTGGGATATACCTTTACATTTTATATATTACGCTAAGCCATTTGATTCGATTCCCGTGGGCTAATTTACCAAAGTAGGAAGTACTTGTTGTCAAGTAGTGGCCACGTGATTTCCAATATAGATTTACCGTTATAAACCCTAGATATCAACTTGCGTTTGTTTATTTAAGATATTTTCTTAGACAATTATTTTAACTCGCAAAAATCAGACGTCTAATCTCATTTTTTGCGTGACCCCCTTGTGGGATTTTCAATCCAACTTCATCTAAAATTATCAGATACACAAGAAGAGGCAGCAGCAGCGTATGACATGGCAGCAATAGAGTACCGAGGATCAAATGCAGTGACCAATTTTGATATTAGCAATTACATTGACCAGCTGAAGAAGAAAGGTGTCCCTTTGGACCACATCCTCCATGAACCTCCCACCAACTCATCTACCGAGTCTGAAGATGCCGAAGCAGAGGTTGAACAACCGCCACCACCACCACCGTCTCCACAACCAGCCCAACAACTAACGACAGTAGCATCACCTCCTTACAAGAAACAACAAGAAGAACATCATGCATCATTATCGCAGCTTCTTACTCCATGCATGGAATCAAGTTCTTTAATGGCAATGGACACCATGGAAGGGCAGGACCAGGACCTCACATGGGGATTCTGCTTAGAGTCACTTTCAGTACCTGAGCTCTCGCTGGGAATAGGAATTGGTTGTGAGTTACCGGACTTGTTTAACGACAGGGGGTTTGAAGAAAATATAGATATGATATTTGACGCATGTTCCTATGAGAATGGGACACAGTCACAGACCGAATGCGCATCGGACAACTCGGGCTGTGTGCTGGTCGAGGTCGAGGATGTTAGCATTTCTGAAAGCAGGAAGGAAGGCTCCGTTTCTTTTGACTTCTCTGTTTGAAAGGGTTTTGTCGTCGAGGCTGGGGGTTGACGAGGTTTGTGGTGAGATTTGTTGTTGGCTTCTGTTTGTGGATGGGAAAAGGAAAAGTTTTAGAAGAATGTCTTCATCTTTGTTTTCAGTTTTTCTTTGGTTTGAAAGAAAACAGAAAGACTAAATAAAAAAAAAAGAATTTCTGTTTTTGATATAATTAAACTTTGCTTTAAGTATACAATATTGTTAGATATAAAAAAAAAAACTATTGAATAGATGATCTTGTATATAAATTATGCCAAGGTTATGAAGCAATATTGCAATACTTGAGTTGGTTTGAGCGTTTTTCTTCTCTTTTCTTTTCTCTTTGGGTGGTTTACTGGTTATATGGATCAATAGTAGCAGGAAAAACGCTTATTTCACTTGATACGTGAATACGTGATTCATTGAGTGAATAGGACATCAAACTTCAATAATCTGATCACAAAAAATGCAATAATGTTAATTCGTATTCAAAGCATAAGAAGTTGAATAATTAAATTCGTGTAGGGTTTGCCTTCATCTTTATTTCATGTTGCCTTGTTTCAAAACTAATTTTAATGACTTAGAATGGTTTATATATTATGAATATACACATTTAAAGTGTTTGTTTTATACTTTTGAACTTTTGTTTTGAAAAAAAAATCCCCCTTCAAAATGAAAGCTATAATATAAGAAACTGATAAAGCAAACAAATGTAAGAGAGGGTGAATTGTGTGTATATAAAAAAATTGCAAATTCTTTTAATTTGTATAATGAGTAAATCCTAGTTAACAAATAAAAATAGTAGGAGCCTGTCAGATGATAAAGCTTTTTAAATGACAAAAGTCTATTAGGTGATAGGAGCCTTTTGTGAGATAAGACTTTGTTTCAATGAAAAGAGCTTATTGAATGATAAATCCTGTTAAAATAATTTAAAAATAAAAGGCGCCCGTTAAAATTGAAAGGAATCTCTTGCAAGTTAAAAACAAAAGGAGCATCTTATAAAAGTGAAGAAGCCTCTTGCTAAAAAGAACACAGAACAAAAAATATAATGTGAAAATTTAAAAGTTAAAGAGAGAGAGAAGAAAGACATAGTATATTTATACTAATTCGACTTATAACCCAAGCCTATATTTAGTTTCTAACTATCCAACTAGAATGTTTCACTATAAAAATGTGAATATTAAATTTGACGACTCTCTCTAAGCTCACAAGTACATATCTCTCTTGATCGAGTGATTTCACTTTTGAAGGCAAAATAAGAATGATATGATTCTTAAGAATATAGATGTTACTCAAATGTTTCAAGAGTCTGTGTACACTCATTTCTTCATAAGTGTTGTTGCTCTTATTTAAATAGTCAATTTCTTTAACTAGTCGTTAGTTTTTAAATGTAAATAAATTCGATGTTATATTTGCCAAAAATCTTCTAATAATCACAAAGCTAATATATGGCACTCGCAACGATGTTTGATGAGTAAATGAGATAAGTACTTCATCCATTAAACATCGTTTCAATGAACTAATATCTTTTGTGAGATAGATTGCAGTTGGATAGGCGTAAATGAAAGTGTGTAAGATATGTTCAAACACGAGCCATCCAACTGATGAGTGCCCAATGTTGCAAGAGGGGAGTATGGAGTACATGAATGCTGCAGGAGGGAACTTCCTGAACTAATACGACTCGTACTCGCAAACGTATAGAGAGATCACCCCAACTTGAGTTATGGAGGGAACTGACAGAAAAATTAGTTCCAAAATCAGTTATAGGGAACATAACAATTTCAACCAAAGGCATAAGGAGCACAAAGAGCGCCTCCTTTTAGTTCAGGTAATGCTCTAGATGAATTTATCAAGGTTTCTACAACTAACAATCTTTAGTTTCGATAAGATATGTAACAGTTTCAATAGAGTATGCAGCAGCTTAATCAGAGTGTACAACAAATCCATCAGGAATCAAAAGAAAGCAAACAAATTTTGAAAAACCAAATGGGTCAGATGGCAGTGAAGCTCAATCGCCTAAAATCGCATAGTGGAGAAAAATTGTAATCCCAACCCTAGGTAAACCCCAAGAATGTCAGTGCTATAACCCTAAGGAGTGGAAAAGAGATTGAGGTTCCCAAGAGAACCCCACCAAGGATTGCTACTGAAGAAGAGATCGAGAAGGAATTGGAAAAGGAAGAAAATCTATCATCGAGTACGAAGGTAAAATTTGAAAGTCCTAATATTATTAAAACTAACCCTCCACCTTTTTCGAGTAGATTGACAAGACCAAACAAGGAGAAGAAGGATAAAGAGATATTGAAGACTTTCGAAAAGGTGGAAGTCAATACACCTTTGCTCAATGTAATTAGGCAAGTACTAAGGTACACCAAATTCCTCAAAGAACTGTGTACACATAAGAGGAAACTGAGGGGTGATGAGAAAGTGATAATGGGTGAGAATGTGTCGGCAGTATTCAGAAAGAAGATGCCTCCAAAATGTCAGGATCCAGGTGTGTTTACCATTAATTGCAAAATTGGTAATATTGTGATCAATAAAGCTATGTTGGATTTGGGTGTTTCTATTAATGTGATGCCTTGTTCGATTTGTGTTTCTTTAAATTTGGGTCCATTGAAAGAAATGATTGTAATCATACAACTGGCTGACCGCACTAATAGTTATCCTGGTGGTGTGGTTGAGGATGATTTAGTGCAAGTGAATAAGTTAGTGTTTCTAGATTTCTATATTGTGAATATGAATGATAACACCTAATATAATTCGATACTTAACTTATTGGGGAGACCATTTTTTAATACGACTCAAACTAAGATAGATGTTCGTGAGGGCACCCTTATAATGAAGTTTGATGGGGAAGTGATTCATTTCAATATTTTTTATGCTAAGAAACATCCGCTTGATGATCATTGTGTTTTTTTGTTGATGTGATTGATCCTTTGGTGCAGAAAATGTTTAAATTAAGTTTCGAGGATCATTTGGAAGCTATTTTAACTGAGGATATGAAAGTAGAAGCCAACACTGATGTTGAGATGGGAGAAGAGCTTATGGAAATGACAGTCACCTTAGACTCATTGGAAAGGTCTCCAAAAAGTTATGATTTGGTTTTTATACAACTACCTGAAGCTCACCAGAAGTTATTACCTTCTGAAGTGTAGGCACCAGAATTGGAATTGAAGCCACTCTCTACACATCTAAAGTATGCCTATTGGGGAGATAAGCAGACTCTCCCAGTTATCATTTCAGTGGAGTTGACTTCAAATCAAGAGGAGATGCTGGTTCAAATGCTGAGAGAGCATAAGAAGGCCATCAGGTGGACTATCACAGATATCCAAGGGATAAGTCCTTTCATATGCATGCACCACATTTTGTTAGAAGAGGATGCAAAATCCATAAGGCAAGCTCAACGTAGGTTGAATCCTCCAATGATGGAAGTTGTGAAGAAGGAGTTACTGAAACTTTTTGATGTTGTGGTTATCTACCCGATTTTCGATAGTAAGTGGGTAAGTCTTGTTTAGGTGGTTTCAAACCCGAGTACAAATCAAGTGGCGAGTATGTATTGATTATAGAAAGTTAAATTCTGCTACTCATAAAGACCACTTTCTCCTTCCTTTTATTGATTAGATGCTTAAGAGATTGGCTGGTTATGACTATTATTGCTTTTTAGATGACTTTTCAGGTTATTTTTAGATCCCAATTGCACCGAAAGATCAGGAAAAGACCACATTTACATGCCCATTCGATATGTTTGCCTATCAAAGGATGCCATTCATATTATGTAACGTTCCCCGTCATGTTCCAAAGGTGTATGGTAAGCATTTTTTCCGATTATGTTGAGAGATTATCGAGATATTCATGGATGATTTTAGTGTGTATGGATCTTCTTTTGATGAATGTCTTGAGTATCTTATCATTATCTTAGAACGATGTATAGAAACTAACCTTGTGTTGAACTGGCAACTGGGAAAATGTCATTTTATGGTAGATCAAGGTATAGTTTTAGGCCATGTGATATTTGCTAGGGGTATTAAAGTGGATAAGTCTAAAGTTGGACTTATTTCTTCTTTACCTTACCCCTCTACTATGAGGGAAGTGCATTCTTTTCTTGGGCATGCAGGTTTTTATCTAAGGTTCATTAACTACTTTTCGAAGATAGCCGCACCACTATGCAAGCTTCTTTAACAAGATCTCTCCTTTGAGTTGACGAGAAGTGCAAGGAAGCATTCAACAAACTTAAGGAGCTTCTGACATCCCCACTGGTAATTCAACTGACAGATTAGAACCTTCCCTTCGAGATCATGTGTAATGCGAGCGATTATGCAATGGGAACGGTTCTAAGATAAAGAGTAGGAAAAGCTTTGCATGCCATCTACTATGCCTCAAAGACTTTAAATAGAACTCAATTAAATTATTCCACTACTGAAAAAATTGTTATCTGTCGTTTTTGTTTTGGAAATATTTTGATCGTATTTGCTTGGTGCTAAAGTCATTGTTTATTCTGACCCTGCAGCTTTATGATACTTGCTCACAAAGAAAGAAGCAAAATTGAGGCTGATTAGATGGATCTCCTCCTTTAGGAATTCGACTTGGAAATTAGAGATAAGAAGGGGGTAGAAAATATGGTGGCGGATTATCTCAGCCGTTTGATAAAGGAAGAAGATGATATCCCTCTACGAGAAACTTTTTCGAATGAGCAATTATTTTCTGTCGATACGACACCTCCATGGTATGCATACATTGTCAATTTTTTAGTTACTAACGAATTACCTATTGGTTTGTCAAAGGCTTAAAGGGATAAGCTACGAAGTGAAGCAAATCAAGTTATCAGGAGGTGTGCCCGAAAAATGAATCATCATCAATTTTAGCTTTTTGCCATTCTTACGCTTGCGGAGGACATTTTGGAGTGAAAAGGACAACTCATAAAGTTTTAGAGAGTGGCTTTTACTGGACAACATTGTTCAAAGATACATGTAACTTATACAAATCCTATGATAGATGCCAACGATCAGGTAACTTGTCCCATAAGGATCAATTTCCACAAACTCCTTTGCTTTTTTGTGAAATTTTTTATGTTTGAGGCATTTATTTTATTGAACCTTTCCCTCCATCTTTTGACTTTACTTATATATTGCTTATGGTTGATTACGTTTCTAAATGGGTGGAAGCCAAAGCCACTAGGGCTAACGATGCAAATGTTGTTGTAGATTTTGTTAAGGCTAACATTCTTTCTAGGTTCAAGATACTGAAAGCCATTGTTAGTGATAGAGAAACCCACTTCTGCAACAAGATGATGGAAGCAATGTTCAGAAAATATCACATAACGCATAAAGTTTATATTGCTTACCATTCCTAAACCAATGGGTAAGTTAAAGTCTCAAATCAAGAAATCAAGTTAATCTTAGAGAAAACCGTGTAGCCCAATAGGAAGGATTGGAGTGTAAGACTAGAAGATGCGCTATGGGCCTACAAGATGGCTTACAAAATACTTTGGATGTCATCGTATAGGCTAGTATTTGAGAAGTCGTGTCATCTTCTAGTGGAATTACAACATAAGGCATATTAGGCTATCAAAAGATGTAACATGAACTTGGATCAGAAGAATACCCTGTTGGCCTAACGGGGTATTCTTCTGATCTGAAAAATAATTGTAAATTTTAGGTGAGTTTTGCGAACTCAATGAGTGACCATCATCGATGGCTCACCCAGTCACATAACATACCAAATCACATTCATATCAGTTCAAATTTCACATTAAATGAATATCGATCTTATTATGCTATATGTATGAGACTCACATTCGTTCTTATTGTTGTGACCGAGTGCCTATCACACACTTATACAAATGCTGGCCCATAGGGTTCAGTCAGAACAGAATTATAAAGCATAGCTCTATGCACAGAACACATATCATGGAGTATAGCTCTATATGCACAATTGGAAATCACGGAGCAAGACTCTACGTGGAAGCGCTTCTTACTAGCAACTCAAATCACAACGCCTTTATTTGAACATGCATTTTATGAAATACATCAATCACATTTGCACATATCATCGGATCTTAGTCCGGCATTCAACATCAAGTTGAGAATCAATCTTTCATTCATATGCAAATGAACATTCAAAAATACACTTATCATTGGACCGTGGTCCGACATTTAGAAATCACATTATGCATACTTATTTCATCTCATTCACATACAATGAGCAGTTCAATATTTCTTTCATGCAACACATTCATCGGACCTCCTGTTTGGAAACCAATACAATCAAACACTTTCACATAATCATTCGGAATCAATCCATATCAAAAAATTCAAACAAAGCAAACAGGGGAATGAAACCATCTAAGTCTACTCACAGTACGCTCCGAATTAGCATTTGCTTTCAAATTTTGGGAACTCCTGAATGCGAATAGTTAACCTGCACAACCCATTTATGCAATACACAACTCACACACATTACAAAACTCATTTATGCACAAATAGCTATATGGACTATGTAAAATGCATGCTCAATGATAATCCCGGGTACTTTAATGAACGTCATATCTTATGCACATTCTCATTTCATAACTTAATCACTCATTAGTTCTTTGAACTAGAACCTCAATCCTTTGATGCTTTGGTATCAATAACTCATTCACTAATTTACCAATATTATCCCATATGTGACTAATTAAGAGGAAAACATAATATATAACTATATATATATCACTATCAACTTTCTGCTTAAAGTTTAATATTTTCTCTAACTTTCACTTTAATCGTTCTTTCACACCATTACACACTTTCATTGAACTTTCAACCCCAAAACTGATTTAATACCACTCCATATTATTTTAGTCATCAAATCCAAAGAAAATTATCATGTGTGGTACACTAAATCTCCTCACTCATTTTCCATAAAATAAGAATATCACTATTCTTAACCCTTTATCAGTGAACTAACGATGCTTGCTTCATTTCATGCAAAGCTACATAATCATAATAAGCTTACTTGTTTGAAGCTCTAAAACCTACAACCATCACAAAGCCCTAATATTTTCAAATTACGTGAACCCTAGTTTCTCATGCAGCCCACGTACCTCATCTTGAAGGTTGACAGGGGGTTCGGTCTTTTCTTGGAATAGAAGAAAGA
>JANIJH010000005.1:54320670-54335133 GCA_024520975.1 Erythroxylum areolatum
GCATGTACAATTATTTTTATGTGCAGGAACATTTATTATTCAATATGTATGTGTATGCCATATTATGCATGAGCATGGAACGTGTTTCCTACTTCCTCAACACTTTCTCTTATCTATTAATTTTGCTTTTACTAGGATAACGGGATGTTACAATGTTAGTGAATTAAACTATCAAACATAGCTTAGGAAGTGGACATAGTTATAGAAAAGATCAACCCATTATAAAAATTGGTTTTTCTCTACCTTACTTCCTCTATTTTGATAATGCTTGGTTACTTATCCACTCTTATGGGTATCTATCTACTTAATTATGATAGATTTTATATATTTAGGTAAATATTTTCATAGCTAAGGGTTTCTTTTCACTTATTAAAGGAAGAGAGATAATGAAATTTTCAACCAGAGTTCAGAGAATTGACGTAAGGTAAGGACTATTTTAATGGATCACTACAAATCAATTTTATCTCTCTTTCCTTACTATCTTTATTAATATCTTAATTTCCATTAAAATTATATATGTTTATAGTTGCTTAAATTAAATTGTACATACATATTGAAATAACTTGTACATATTGTTGGGAAATTAATTCATTACTTATTAAATAGGAAAAAATTGACGCACATATCTTACCTTCCTCTTTGTGTTATTAAGAGGCCAACAATTAATATTATAAGAGGTCTTATTCATTGCATATAGATTTCTGGTGAAATTGAATAAAGATCATTATAGTACAACTTTCATCACTTTTTATCCACATGGACCAAGATATTAGTATTGCTTCATTTTTTTTTAATGAAAATCATTAATTGAACTCAAAGATATGAGTACCATATCAGAGCTCGTGTCGATTTTGATAATAGTATGGTATAGTATCAGTATTCATAAATACTAAATACCATTTTGAATAAAATTTTAAATCTATAAAATAGTCCTTGAATCTTTTACATAAATTAAGTTTAGTCCCCTATTATGGTTAAAATTAAAAACATTTCAAATTTCGCTTAATTTCTCAATTTATTAAAATTAATATCAAATATTTTATTTTCTAAACATAATAACTGTTAACTGTAATATTTTTGTTTTAGTTTAATGCTTTAACTTTTCTAAATTTACAATTGTTACAATATTTTTAGGCATACAGGTACTAACTAGTACAAGTTAAATATTTTGCAATACATCTTGATATAATATGATTAGGTATAATATAACTTATTTTATATCATTTTCTAGTGGATATAGCATATATTAAATGATACAATACAAAATACAAAACATTGCTTATATTGGATAAATATGATGAAGTTTATTCTTATAGTCAAATATTTTTTTAACTATCATCGATTCTATAGAAAAGCGAGTAGAATACTAATAATGGGACATTGAAAGTTTTAAATAATAGTACGTTCTTCTTGGTTCATTTCATTAAAAAATGTGTTAAATACAATGTTGATGTATGCAAATGTTTATAATATTTGACACATGCTTGAATTTACAAATGATGGGTAATGAATCAAAAAATGTAATATAAAAGAATGAAATAAGTAGAAAAAATGTAGGACCATGAGATAAATAAGGCACCAAAGGCCTTATAAAGTGAAAAATTGGAAATTAAGGTGGCAAGCATATGTTTTCTAGCAAAAAATAACAAATTATGCTATATGTCAAAATCTATTGATGATAATGATTGTGATGAGATATTCAACTTTCACATGATGAGCTTGTTGAATGGTTAAATGTCATGATAACTAAAAGGAAGAAACTCTTAGATGTATGCATGGCCGAGAATAAGAAATCAAAACCTGAAATTCATGATACATTATATTCTAAAATTGTGATGTTGGCAATGAAAAAGAGGATAATTTGTTACATAAGAATGATGTATTAAAAAAGGAGGTCAATGTTATCAAATAATCATTTTCTATGTTCACCTTAAGGAATGAAAATTGAACAGTATGCTTAGAGATCCAAGGAGCTAATATGATAGATATAGGAGTGGACATACTTACGAAAATGAATTTCCTAATGCTCAAGATAATTATTGTGAACAAAAAATATGCACATAATAATGAATTATTTCCTAAATCATCACATGAGCATATAACATTCAATTTTAGAAATGAAAACTTCGATGCTCATGCATGATCTTCTAAGTCCCAAGCTAACAGGAAATTTTATGTATTTATATATGATTCATAACCTATACCTAGAAGACATAGTTTACAAGGAAAAATAGGCATAATTTTGATACAAGACCATATCAAAAGACAATAAAACATCCTTCATATTCATATATGCCTCTTTAATATCATAATATTATTAAACAAATTCATTATAACCATAGGTCATATTTTTGTGAAAGAGCTTGATATATTCTTAGGTTTTTTCATTATACAAGAAGAGCTTTTTTCCCCCTTCCCTCACCCACATATCTAGAAGAGAACTTCCATTCACTAATACGTCTAAAGAAGACCTAAAATTACTTTTTTTTAATATTTTATGTCAGATTTTATTTTTGGGGTAATTATTAACATATAAATAGATTTTTTTTAAACAATGTTATTAAGTAGACCTAAAAGAATATAGGTTTAAAAAGTTTAAGAAATAATCCTCTAGGGCCCAAGATCATACTAATTTATATGCTTGCAAGTCAATATCAAATGAATACCACTAATTGACAACATCTATATTGCTATCAAATATGGAACAATCATGGCATCCCTAAAAAAAATTCTATAAGAAAATCACTAAGAGCCTTCACATGAGCCAAAGCAATGAAATTTTTGAAAAAAAAAGACCAATTGTTAAAAAAGTGAAGAAGAAAAAGGAGTTATCCATTTGTGGTATGTTAAAGGAGTTATCCCTTTGTTTTTATATTGATAATATTAGAGTATATAGATTTGGCATATATATTCAGAGGAGAAAGCATTATTGCATGTACATAAGAGGAGAAAATAGATTGATTTTTGAAATTGGTATATGAGTAATGTAAGAATTGCTCTTTGATTTTAAGAACGATTTTATAAGAACTTTTCTTATTCAATAAAGTTTTAAGAGGGGTAGAGAGGTGTTGTATTTAAATATTAACAAAAGGGAGAAAAAGGGGGTGACATTGAAACTTGATTATTCATATTTAATGATGTTTAAATTAAATCCTTTTATGATCAAGAAAATTTGTTTTGAAACTTAAAGAAAACTTCTTGATCTTTAAACAAACTTTTAGAAACTTTTAAAATAATTTCAAGTTTTTATCAAAATGGGTGTTTTGATGCTTTTTAAAAGACTTGAAGTATTGAAAATTAATGACTTAAAGTGTTTGTAAAAGTTATTTTCCATAAGGGTTCTTTTAGCCTACGGGTTTGGTTTGGCTAGCTCTAGAAACAAAAAAGTTATAGAATGAATGCAATCTATTAGGCTAAGGAATATATTAGTTAAATCCCAAGCCCAAGAAACATAGTCTAGTTAAGTATTGCTGGCTAACTATTAGGCTAGGGAATAAGTTAGTTAAATCCCAAAACAAAGAAACATAGGCTAGTTAAATATGGTTGGCTAACTGATTATGTTAAGAAACTAGTCATTACAATGGTAAGTTTATATGTTTAACAAGCATTAAAGTGGCTTTAGGTATAAATATATCACAATTGAGTTGTGAAAATAACTTTTGACATAATAGAGAATTGTTAAGAGTCTTGAAAGGCTACAAAGTGCATGTTAGCATTACATCCCTAATTCATTAATATA
Organism: Erythroxylum areolatum; assembly: GCA_024520975.1. Classification (NCBI taxonomy): domain Eukaryota; kingdom Viridiplantae; phylum Streptophyta; class Magnoliopsida; order Malpighiales; family Erythroxylaceae; genus Erythroxylum; species Erythroxylum areolatum. The sequence goes on from JANIJH010000005.1 coordinate 54,324,410, forward strand.
AAAAAAAGAAAAAGGTGTTAAGGTATTTATGGTTTTGCCAATATATCAACTGGGAAGAACACCTTGAACAATTCATGATTCATCTTCATTCCAGGTAAAACAAGATGATACTAAGGGTTCCTCTTCGCGCATATTAAAGAAGATTTTTGGTGAAAGATTTTCTTTTTCAATCTTTGAAGGAAGAGAAATAATGAAACTAAAACTGAAACTCAAAGAATTGACATAAGCTAAAGGATGTTTGATCGAATCACTATAAATTGATTTTGTCTCTTTTCCTATTCTATTATTATTATTGTAGTTTTTTGTTTAATTTTTGTGTGTTTATGGTTGCTTGAATCAAATTGTATATGCATATTGAAATAACATGTTCAAATAATTAGAAAATTCATTCATTAATTTTTAAATAGACCAAAAGCTCATATACAAGCAATTCACCACCCTAACTTTATGTGTTGTCTAAGGACCAATAATCTATTTGTGTGTGTGTGTGTGAATATCTTTCTTTTTATAATTTGAGCTATTAATAAAAATCATCAAAACTTATAATTTTGCATAATGGATCGTATTAGAAACAAGTTTGCAATATATAAATAATATACTTATCATAGATATTAAGAAAAAATCACACGTAAAAATAAGTAAATTATATTTTATTAAAGTTCTTCAAATAGTAATTATGTGAATCTTGATAAAAATGTTAAAGTATAATACAGGCTAGACCAAATAAGACCCGATCCTTTATTAATAAATAAAAAAGCCTAAATCATTGGTTTTAAAAGGAAAAAAATAAAAAAAAACAACATGGTGAATATCGTATTAAACTTGGTATGATACAGTATCAGAACTGGTTAACAACGAATACTGTTTCAGATAATTTTTTTAAAATTATAAAATCGTACCTAAATTTTATAAAATTACAAATTAGTGCCTCACTATATTATGCAGTATGGTTTTTATCTTTATTTCAATGCTATCTATAAAATTGATAATAATATAAATTGAACAAGCCAATAAGCATTTGCATTCTCAAGCCAACTTTCCGAAACATATCCATCTGTTTTCTTGGAGTTTATAACCTCATGTATTTGTATGCGTTTTTCATCCTGGACACAATTGTTTAGTTCTGAAGCTTGGTTTGAAGCTTTTGAGTTTCATGTTGTTCTTTGTGACTTGTGGTTATGCTATAGTTTTCATAGCTGATGCATGGTTTTGTGATGTATTATTGTTCCTGGTTGCCATGGTTTTCTTTACTTCTCAGACTTGTGTTCATCTGTATATTTATTTATAGTGAATAATATTAGTAAATCTGTATCAAATTGTGAACTTTGCTAGTTTATGCAATAAAATTGATCTCCAAAAAATTATTTTTCTTTAGTTAGTAGCCCAAATCATGAGTTCAACGTATAATTAGGCATGTATGCTTTATATATCAGCCTCTTTGAAAGTAATTAAGAAGCCTGAAAACTGGAAATTGTGTGCATGGTTTATCTGATTAATAAATACATCATTTGATTCATAAAAATAACTAGGAGCAATCAATTGATAAAATAAAATCCTCTTTGAGTTTTAATACTTAGAATTAATTATAGCAGCCTAAAAATTAGTAATGAGCGGGGAGAAGACGAGCAGTTAATGGCGGTGAGCCGGGAGAAGATGAGTAGTTGATGTTTTGATGAGTCCCAAATAGCAACGGAGAAGTCGAGCGACAATGGATAAAAGATGAAGCGACAAAGAGCAGAAGATGCAGTCTAAACAGCGACGAAGAAGACTATGGAAGTGGAGAAGATAAAAGCGATAAGCGGCATCGTTGGCAATGATGAGAGGAGAGATTGATAGAAGAGGCAAATAAGGAGTAAGTTGAAGAGAAGATATGAAATTCTAAGAATATGAATACGAGAAAGACAAACATCAGACAATAGAATTTAGTTTTTTTTTTTTCTTTCTAAATTCTTATTTAAGCCAACATAATAACTGAAATTTAAATTCTATTAATGGTTTTTCTGGGAAGAAAAGAAAAGAAAATCAAAGATACATAGGATGGTGAAAGTGAAACGGAGAAATAACAGAAACTTTGAGATAAGGTAGGAAAACAAAGGAATAGCGAACCCAACTGCTTGAGAGATTGATAGTTTCGGCTTTCTTTATAATTTTAGGTAAGCCGATACTGAAAGAAAGTGAAAGCTAACTGAAGCAAACAAACAAAACAGACTCAAACGAACCAAATTAATAACATAAAACTAATCGAATCCAAAAGAAAATCCCACCAGAGGCAGAGTGAGCGTGCGTGTGGAGAGAGAATGAGAAGGAAATGGAGTTTCTGGTTCCTCGATCGGAGTTCTTCCCATGTTTAAGGTAAGTTCTTCCTTTTTCTTTTTGCAAAGCAATTAGCATTATTTATTGTTTGAACAACAACAACTTGTGAATAATTCAATTATGCCCCTGCTTCGGGAGGAATTATTTTTGGCGAACTGACGGCGTTCTGCAGGCATTTATGTCTGTCTAATTCAACGGGTGGTTTTCCACAGAAGTTGACACTCTGGATTTTGCAACTGTGGAAGGACTAGGTAGTTAAATGACAAGGGTTACACCATGTTCTCGACGACTTACTGAATGACGTTTGTTTCGTCTTGATAAACAGAGATTTGAGCTGAAATTGTTTGATTTCATTTTTATACTTTGCTTTATCGAGTTTTCACTGTATTTAGCATTTTATTCAATGGAAAATTTCTTGCTGGGTTTAAAACAACAGTGATGGCCTCTCCATGTTTCCATTTGGGAATCGATTACCATTTTGATTATTAACTGTGCAGGTGTATTCCTAATGCAGCCTGTCTATGCTTCCCCTAGAATTGAGATAAGTATGAAGGTTTTGTTACAGCCTGCCTAGTGATTAGGAAACGGACTAAAATTCTACATCTATGGATGTTAGGGATATAGATGTGGAGGTAAAAAAAGGAGATGCCCCTATGGAAGGGGAAAGTGACTGTAATGAATCGGATAAGCATAATTTAATTGATAAGTCTACGGACAGAGTGGTGAGAAACGAGGGACATGATGGAATATATTTACCTCATGTTGGTATGGAGTTTGAATCAGAAGAGGCTGCAAAAACATTCTACGATTCGTATGCTAGGCATATGAATTTCACCACTCAGGTTGGTCAGTTTACACGTTCCAAGCCTGATGGACCAATTGTTACATGGGAATTTACATGTTCTAGGGAGGTGTTCAAAAGAAAGAATATAGAGAGTTGCAATGCAATGCTTAGGATAGAGAGAAAGGAGTTGGAATATTGGGTTGTAACTAAATTTGTAGAGGACCATAACCATTCTCTACTAGCACCTGGCAAAGTTCATTATCTTCGACCTCGGAGGCATTTTGCTGGTGCTACAAAAAATGTGGCTGAAATGATATATACAACTGGTGACATCTATGTTTCCATGGATGGAAATCGTTTATCTTATGAAAATGATATTAGGAATTCCTTCCCTGTAGAACCCAATTGCCAAGATAGAAAAATTATATCTACACCAGCAAATTATGTAAAGCCTCCAAAAAGAAAAAGGACCCTAGGGAAGGATGCTCATAATCTCCTAAATTATTTCAAGAAAATGCAAGCAGAGAATCCTGGCTTTTATTATGCAATACAACTTGATGATGAGAATTGCATGACTAATGTCTTCTGGGCTGATGCCAGATCAAGGGCAGCCTACAATCACTTTGGTGATGCAGTAATCTTTGACACAATGTACAGACCAAATCAATATCAGGTTCCATTTGCTCCTTTCACAGGGTTAAACCACCATGGTCATACGATATTGTTTGGTTGTGCATTACTTCTAGACGAGTCTGAATCTTCCTTCATTTGGCTATTCAGGACCTGGTTATCTGCAATGAATGAACGAGCCCCTGTTTCTTTCACTACAGACCAAGACAGAGCCATCCAAATGGCAGTTTCTCAGGTGTTTCCAGAAACTCACCATTGCATATGCAAGTGGCACATTTTGAGAGAAGGTCAAGAAAGATTAGCTCATATATACCTTGCTCATCCTTGTTTCTATGGAGAGCTATATAGCTGTATCAACTTTTGTGAGACAATTGAGGATTTTGAATCAACATGGTGCACCCTTCTTGATAAATATGATCTTCAAAACAATGAGTGGCTTCAGGCTGTGTATAACGCTCGGAAACAGTGGGCACCAGTTTACTTTCGTGGCACTTTCTTTGCTGCACTTCCATCAAATCTAGGTGCAAGCTCGTTCTTCGATGGGTATGTGAATCAACAGACAACTATATCACTATTCTTCAAGCAATATGAAAGAGCTCTAGAGCATTCTTTAGAAAAGGAAATTGAAGCAGATTATGATACAATCTGCACCACACCAGTGCTCAGAACTCCATCACCAATGGAACGACAGGCTGCAAATTTCTATACAAAAAAGGTGTTCTCCAAATTTCAGGAAGAACTAGTTGAAACTTTTGTTTATACTGCTAATAACATCGAGGGTGATGGAGTGATCAGTAAGTACAGGGTTGCCAAATATGAACATGATGACAAGGCATACATAGTGACATTGAATATCTCAGAGATGAAATCTAGTTGCAGCTGTCAGATGTTCGAGTATTGTGGTGTTCTCTGCAGACATATATTAACTGTCTTTACAGTAACAAATGTTCTTACCCTTCCATCACAGTACATATTGAAAAGATGGACAAGGAATGCCAAATCTTCAGTTGGAGTGGAGGAACAGAATACAGATTTACAGGGAATTGAAAGTCTGACCACACGCTTTAACAAATTGTGTATGGAAGCCATCAAATTTGCAGAGGAAGGAGCAGTTGCTGCTGAGACTTACAACGTCGCAATCAATGCTTTAAGAGAAGGTGAAAAAAAGGTTGCGTCTATAAAGAAAAACGTTGCTAAGATAACACAGCCTCTGCACAATGCAAGTGGAAATAGCCAGGAAGCCAATAACAAGAGAACACCTTTATCAGTTTCTGATATTGTCCCATCATTGTGGCCCTGGCAAGATCCAATGCCTCAACAGTTCAATGTCAATGATATGGGAGTTCCTGTTGCTGATCTGAATCAACCCAATGTGGCCCCTGTGTCTATCAAATGTGACGGTGGCCTCTCTGATAAATCGGTATGAAGTAACAATGTGATTTTGACATTCAGCATGTGTTTTGTTCTTTTTACATGGAAGGATCTTTTAATGGTTCTTTTGTTAAAATTATCTAGGTGGTTCTTACTTGTTTTAAGTCCATGACTTGGAGGATAGAAAATAAGTCCAATACACCATCTGGAAAGGTAGCTTTAGTCAAGTTGAAGGTATGCCACCTTGCCTTTCCATGGGCAGATACCACTTGTATCTTGTAACATATTACTAATGCATATTTGTTTTAATAGTTCATGGGGTGATGCAAACGGCTATAAACTATGTGATCCTTCATTGGGTGTTAATAGTTGAAACGTTCTGCAATTTCTGAGAAAACATCTAGCTAGAATTTACCTGAGTACCTTTAATTTGGTGCATGATACACTGTGGGACATTATATTGGATAATTCTATAATTTAGTTTGAAATTTTGGTTCATGATTTACAAGTAAGAAGATATGCTTACATGATACTCATTGTAAAAATATCACTTCATTTTGAAAGGCTTCCTTTTGATAACTAAGGCCTTGAGTATCAAATATTGTTGGCTTCTAAATGTTGTCCATTGCCAAAATATTGGAGGCTAGTTAACTGTACCAATTTCTACGTCTACAAATCAAGCGTGGAAAACATCAGGTGATTGAGAACAATATAGATCATTGTCTGCACTAGTCTGTTAACATCTTTTTCTCTTTCAGCTGCAAGATTATGGAAAAGTTCCATCAGGGGAGTCCGGGGTGCATTTTAGATTAACAAGGGTCACACTGGAGCCCATGTTGAGATCCATGGCCTATATTAGCCAGCAGCTTTCAACACCAGCCAATCGAGCTGCTGTCATAAATCTGAAGGTATTCCAGTTTAAACATTGTAACCTCTTCTTTCTTGCCTATGCTTATGTGATTTTTTTTAATAACTTACCATTGTAGGATTTAGTGTTCTTGACCTACAACCTGATATAAACAGGTGTTTTGGACTTCATTTTGTTCAAAAACTTTAGGTGACCTTGAAAATGTAATTGGGGAGGATATTCTTAAGATACTCTCTTGGAGGTTACAGAACAATTTGGGTTAAGTACAGGGTTTCATTTCTCATCACATTTTTCTTGATGCTAAAATATTAATCCTAGTCAGTATCAGAAACTGCAACACATTTTCGTGTGAGAAAATAATGTTCCATCTCTCTTTCTTTTCTTCCATCTCTATTTGAGGCTTAGTGGGCCATAGGCTACACAATAAGAAATGTAAAGGATACGTTAGGCACACGTTCTGATGGACAATTTCTTTTCTTAGCAAATGATAAGCCAATATTAACATATGACATCAATTTGGAATAATTTGCTGTTATAATTTGTTAAAATTTATTAGGAGAAAAGGCTTCCTATGTTCTGGTGGAGATCTCTGATCGAATGAATAAAGTTATGTTCTTCCTTTGGATATTTTTAGAAGGTTTTAGGAAATCATCCATTCATTTTTTCCATCTATTGTAATAATATCTTTATAATGAATAGTTTTGGTTACATCTGGTTATCTTGGGTTTATTGAGTAAATGTAGCACGAGCTTTTGAATTACCTTGCTATCGTTGGTCTCAATATGACACATCCATTTTGCTCGTGGCATTTCAAGTAAGAAGTAAATGTTTCTGATTTTTGAAACTTGTTCATGTCAACGAGTGTAATTTCTTGAGATGTATTTTGCTCTATGCATGTAGAAGGCAGAATGTTTCTGACTTGTATAAGTTTTCGCATCCGTCTTAGCTTCAAGATGCCAAGACAACAACTGGGGAAACAGAGGTGAAATTTCAGGTTTCCAGAGATACACTAGGCTCCATGATGAGATCAATGGCAAGCATCTGTGAGCAACTATGAGAGTGTAAATGAACTTGTACAACTTGGTTTCTTGATCGAGTCATTTTAAGTGGTTGCATTCTCTTTTTTTCATATGAAAGATCCATTCAAAGTTGGGAAGTTTTTCAAGAGTGTGAGCCTGGGAAAATTTGAAGAGAAAAGGTCATTACCACCTTAAAGGCGAGAGACGAGTACAACACGAGAGAGTATTGATTGACTCTTAATTTGTGCATCTTACCGTGTGGTTAGATTTTCATTTATAGTTATGCTTTCATGTTTAACTCTCCAGATTTATGTCCAAGGAGTCTTCTATTCTTTCTGATCAGTTTCCTATAGGTTTAGCAATGATCTGTATCAAACACTAGGTAGGATGTTCAAAATTTTCTTCAAGAAGGCTGATCTGGATTCAGATGTACGTCTTGAAAAGCTTGTGAAGTCATCATGTGAATTTTCAGTTAATATTATTTGGCCATTATTAGCTGCTAGTTTTGGTACCTATTTGACACTTTCAAAGCTTGAATTGAGCTTTTCTTGAATAGAATTTGTACTTTTTACACTATTTATGGATTCCTCCTAACAATAGGTGGGAAACTCCCGTTCACGCCCAACTGAGGACATATACAGCGACAGAGTTTTCACTTTCAAATGATTTATATTTCTGCTTTTTGAGACGAATGTTCAGCATTTCGGATCTGGTGATAGTTCAATGTTTCAAAGTTTAAATTAGAGGCTTGTCGCTAAAATTGCAACTATGATATCAACAGTATGCAACAGCAAAACGATTCTTCACCTAAAAGTTTCAAAAAGGAAATTGTCTTAATAAAATCCGTTATCTGGTATGTGTTACACTAAAATATAAATTCTAACAATCAACTAAGCAGTGTCAGCCTCTTTGTTCGAGGACAATTAAGTTTAGAGGCTAGTGATCAAACGCTAGATTGTAAAGAGGTCACTAACCATCTAAATATGATTTAGTACATCTTAAAAAATAATATGAAGGGTTGTGAAAAGCTAAAAATACCTCTCACTTTATTAAGATAATTTTTAACATTAAATAGCTAACATGTTTCTAACTATTAATTGCATTTAACTCTCTTAATTTGCACACCTTAACACAAAATGCATTAATTACTACGTGTTAGGCACTAATAATTGCATTTGATATTTTATTGGTCCTTATGTGGCATATGCAAGGGAGAGGGAGCAAATTATATGCGTTTACTTTTTGTTCTATTCAAAATTTAATGAAAGAATTATTTATTTTGATGAATCGTTATGATAAATTCATAAAAAATAATTTTATAATAAAGAAAATATTAGTAAAAGAAATAGTGAAATAGAAATTTAATTTATTTACAGTGGTTTAGCCCAATAATTATTGACTTACATCCACTTTTAAAGATCTACTTAAGAATTTATTATCTTTTTTTTAATGGATAAAAGGATATTTTTATTCATCATTCTTTCTACCATGCAACGGGTGACAAGAAATACTAATATTTATCTTGTTTTTTTATCAAAGGGAAGAATAATCTTATACAAATATTATTCAAGATCAAGGGGAATCCTCACATGGAGTATTCTAAGCAATTTTCTTAATTGCTACACTAACACAATCATATACAACTCTCTTTCTTTCATATACCACTGAACTAAAATTCAATATACATAGTCAAATGCTCTCTCTAACCTTGTAAAATTTTTTAGCAACTCCCTAGTCTTTCAATGTCTCTTCCCATAACTCAATTATGATCTATTTGCATCTTAAACTAACTCAAGTAATTATTAAACACACAAATTAGTTGTTTTAAGTAGTTTTTAGTTAATATTTGTTAGTCATAAAACCTCTGATTAGCCTACTGATGAGCTACACCCCTAGCTAGATAGAATTCACCCTTTTAGTTTTAAAACTTATCACCGACTAGTCGATTGACCATCAATTGGCCCGTCAGTTAACTGATGGTTTAAAAGGTTGCAAAGCGCTCATTCTGTATCTTTTTGACTCTTTGTCCGACTAGCTTATCCAAATCCTTAGACTAGCTAAATCTTAAACGAAACCAACTTTAAAAATTCAACTCCAAATTCTTTTAAAAGATAAAAATGTGCTCTTTTGGAAAAACTTGACTTAAATTTCCAAAAGGTACTTTGATGATCAAAAGAGTTCTCTTTAAAATCTTCCCAAATTTTCTCTTAATTATAACAAAGTATATACGTTATGTCCTACATATAAATGACTATACAATGATTGATTCCCTAGTTTGTCACAATGACAAAGATAAGGTTATAAGAAGGATTACAATGAATTGTTATAACTTAAGGTGATTGATTCCTCCTTTTTTTTAATTCCTCACTTAAATTTCCTTAAATCTCTCTTGAATTACATATATATTCTACTTTACTTATTTTCTTCATCATTTGATTGCTTAGTTGATTCAATTAACCCTTTTTCATACTTTACCTTTTTGTTGAATTTGATCTTTCATATATTGATTGATTTCATTATAATATAACAAGTAACATCATGAAAATAAATTCATTAATAGTAATATGCCCTATTGTAACTAAAACCATAGGTTAAGATTGCCTTTAGTCTAAAACTTTCTTCTTTTTTATGATAAAAAATTAGTGATTTTCACAAAATAAATGATATTAAATAAGCTCTTGCTATGTTAAAGCATATTAAATATGAATATGATGTATGTTCTCCCTTAATTTATATGCTACTAAATATGAATAATCAAGTTTTAATATCACTAATCTCTCTCGTTTTTTATCAACATTAAAAGTGGTATGGTACAAAAAGATAGAAGTATCAAAACGGAAAATATCTTCTCTCTGCTCTTTTTCAAAAATCTATCATATGGGTAAAGTGGCCATGCAAAGTGTTAAAAAATGATCAATTTTCAAAAAAGTTAATGTATCAATTCAAAGATCAATATGGCTCTCCCCTTATATGCATGCAACAATACTTTCCCTCCCAAACGTATATGCCAAGTAGATATGCTCAAATGTTAATAATATGAAAGTAATTATATATCTCATTTTGTCTACCATCAATAGTTATTGCCTTTCTTCCCTTAATTAGTTTAACAACTGTATTTTATATCAATTTGTTTTTCTTATATAAGTGTTTATTTGTTGGTCCACTTGAAAACAATTCTTGGAAATACCATTTTTGTTCCTCAGTTGATATCAATGGAGACGATATCATTTTATAGTATTCATCTAATTCCACCTGATATTAACTTGCAAGGTAAATAATTCAATATGTTTTAGGTACCCATATAAATTTAGGTCCTTAGGGCTAGTCCTTACCATTTTTTAGGCAATATTCTTTCAGTTTTACTTAATAAGAATTGTTTTGAAAAGAAATTTCTTTAGGTATGTATGTAATCTCCATAAAATAACATCTCATAAGATAAAGAATCAAAAGTATTAGTGTCATGTGAGAAAGAACTGCAGGAAGATGCCATATGAATATTTCTAGGTCTTATTTGGATTTATTAGTGAATGGGAGCTCCCTTTTATATATGTTTTGGGGGAGGGAGGTGAAGCTCTCCTTATATGACTATAAGACTTACTATATGATTTAACATATAGTTATTACATAATTAACACTTAGCAAAAGTCAATCAAGGGATGAAATGTAACATCCCACCCTCAATTGGAAGGGTAAAATAGTAAATTTGGCATAGGATGGAATAGATTTGGAGTGCATAGGA
>JANIJH010000005.1:54335233-54349278 GCA_024520975.1 Erythroxylum areolatum
TGTTTGTCTTTTTATTTGATCTCATTTTTGTTATACTTCAAAATTATAAATCAGTAAAGTCATCTTGACTTAACACAAGTTACCCTTGGCAATTACTTTGGAAGTAGTTAGGCCACTCCGCATAAACTTCTTAAATAGTTTTTCAATAGCATTGATGAGGTTAAGAGGCAAGAACAATGTGAGCGCCAATAAACATGCATATGGTTGAATATAGATATAATAAGTTGGCATTTACTTACATATGAGAAAGTTATATTCTTTCAGCTCCTGATTCTTTTCAAGATAAAGTCAAATAGAGAAGCACAATATCTATAAGTTGACCTTTTTTAGTTGTAAATGTTGATATAGTTATATTTTTATTATTGATAATAGTTAAGTATTAAAGTTAATTATAACCTAATACACTAATTAGGTAAATTTTTATTTTAATATTTTATGTAATATTACTAATAAATATTTAAAAATTATTAAATTTTATTAAAATAAATCATTTAATAAGAAAAAGTTTATTTATAAACTAATATATATTTTAATTAACTAAAACAAATTAAATTAAAATTTATTTATTTTAAGATTTTTAAAATTATATTTAGGAAAATATTATATTTAGTTTATAGTAAATCAAATCATGACCAAAAAAAACTAATTTTATGGCCTTTTTAAGTTATAAAAATAAAAGAAACTAAAACTAAAAACTCAAATAAACAGAGTTTTATCGAATTTGAAACCAAAAATAGAAAACTAAAAATTAATGTAGAAACTAATAGACCCTTAAATATTTATAGATCAATTTTTGTAATTATTTGATTGGCCAAAGTAATTTTCAATAAACTTAAATTGGCATATCAAATATGAGAGTTTGAAATATTTTACATTTTTCACGTAATGAGAGCATATTTGTTTATAAAGAGATCAAATGCTTAGGTTCGTTCTTTGAGATGTTAGAAAATTAAACTTTTATTTAAGCATGGCTAGCTGATGATTGTTCTATTATAGCTTATTTTCTTATACTTATGATCATATGTCTTCTTACTATATTATTAAATTTGTGTTTATTTTTTATTGTTAAAAGACATGAAACTCTAGCATGCCTTAGCTTTCAAAAAGATTTGGAGCGTGTCAACTAAGAATTTGGGTAAGTTTAATCTCATCTTAAAAATTCTTGTTTGTCTTTTTATATATTTTTTAATATAATAATTAATTAATTAACTTTAAATATTTTTAGTTTATTTTATTTTTAATATACTATAATCCACATATATAATGAGAATGAGGTTTGATAATATGGCGTTCTATATTAGTAACATTAATGATAAGATTACTGGTAAAATGTTAAATATTTAATTGATATAATTTATAATTTCAACTGGTATTAGAAAATAAGACAAAATATTGGTTCAAAATATAATTTTCCTTTATCATTTCTTTAATTGATTTTCTTGTTTCATTTTACTCTCCAATCACACTTCAAGATGATGCAAAATCATGCTTTTATAGTCCAAGAAATTGTATCATTTTCATGTGCTAAAAGGGCTACGATCTGATGGGTACATGAAAGTGACAAAGTTGCTTTGACTATAAAACCATGCCTATCTATTGGAGCAAATTGGATGATTAGGCACACACACACACACACATATATATATATATGCTTATCCTTGCAACCATTAGTGAAAGGTTTATAGAATTCATGGATAATGTCAAATGGAATGAAATGGATGCAAAATTCTATTGCAAATCTTCTAGCTTTAATTGATAAATTTTTGTTAAGCACAGAGAACAAGAAAATAGCAAAAGAGATATGAGACCATCTTACCAAATTGTTTACGATCAAGTCACTTTATAATTTTTTTTGAAAAGTAAATCTATAAATATCATTGATAATGCCAAAAAAAGATGGTCAGATAGTTACAAGATTATAGATACAATAAAATGAGAGACTATGATATTAGATATCCAAACCCCTATATTAAAGCTAGAGCATAAAACAAATTAGTCAAAACAAGATTGCAACAGACCCCAATTATGTTTCATGGAAACGCTGAGGCTATCAGTAACATGGTTACCCATCATTATCTTTCTGATCTAACAACAAGTCCTTTTTTTAACAGTATATTTATTTAAGTGAACATACCTTAATATTCTTTAGCTTCTTTCAAACCATATCGAGTAGATTGAATAAGTTATAACTAGAATTAAGCATTTCTTATCCTTACCAATCTTTTTATAGATATTTTTAGCCCGCATCAAAATGTTTTTCCACTAATTAGCAGGGCAAACAAAATTCATTTTTTACTACATCCTTGCCTAAACAGTAGAAGAGAACCTGCACTTGAAAAATAGATGGTTGGAAGTTTCAAGTAGAGTGTTAAATAAAACACATATCTGATCATTACTCCCCTTTCTTTATCCTTGGTCTTCAAACTTCCTCTAGCAACCAACCATGTCATAAGGGAATCCTTAGGCATAAGTGATCCATTCCTTATTATATTGTACCAAGGAACACTCAAATGAAGAGGTCTTATAGCTTTCATGTAAGAAGATTTGGATAAATCTCCACTATTAATAGCAAATCAGATTAGTCTATCTTTGATTTAAGAATTAAGAATGTAACTAGGGATAATATTCTGAAATCTGCCAACTCCCCTCCTGGTGATCTTCCACTCATTATTAGCAATGATATGAGAGACCTTGGTATTGATTGTCCATCTTCCTAATGAATTGTACAACTCATCCCTCTTAATCAAAGGACTATGTGTGACTAGTTATCAAACCAAATATAAGAATCTTCACCATTACCAATCTTCATTTTGATAAGTGAGTAACTTATGCATCTATCCCTTAGAATGATGATGAAAGGCCGTGAATACTTAGTCTTCTTTCCAACTGCTAGAAATTGGATTTACTCATGTAGTAGACATTTATCCATTTATTCTATAAAGCCTCTTTATCATTAAGAAGCTTCCAAATCCTCTTGGCCATTATTTTCACTTAAATCAACTAAAAAGAAACCATCCCCAATCCTCCTTCTTGCTTTCTCTAACAAAGGTGTTCCCATTTCATCTTATTTTCTCTAACAAAGGTGTTCCCATTTCATCTTATTTTCCTTGGAATTGTCTACTTTTTTAGGCAAAAAAAAGTTCTTCATACATCTTTCAATCTCCTTAATGATTTTCTTTGGAAGAACCAAGTGTGAGATCTAATGGAAGTACATGTTATTAAAAATTGAAATAATTAATTGAACCCTCCTTGCTTGAGAAAGAAATCTATTATGCCAAGCATAAATCTAAGTTATATATCTCTCCAATAGCATCAAGCAATCATGGTACTTTAACTTCTAAGATGATAGAGGTAACCCCACCCCCACCCCACCCCTAAAGTACTTGAAGGCAAGACTATGGATATTCAATCCAAAAATATCCTTCAAACTTTCAAAATTAGAGAAATCTCAAGAGAAGTACATCCTGTTTTCAAGTGATTGACTTTCAATCTAGAAATTCTACAAAATTCTATGAGAGATTTGGGCAAAATTGATAATGAATCATAATTTGCAGCACAAAAAATCATTAGATCATTAGCAAAACTGAGACGAGTAAGTTACAATACCTCACATTTTTTATTATAAGAGAAATCTAGATCCCCAAAGTGTTAAATATGATGATTTTGTTCAAATTCTCCAAAGCAATTGCAAACAAGTATGGTGATAAAGGATCAACCTGCCTTTTGCCATTATCACCTTTAGAGGGCTTAGATGAGGATCCATTTAAAAGGACATTGTAGGAAGTTGTTGAGATACTCTCTCTAAGAGATGAATCTAGAAGGATGCAAACCATTCCAAGCTGCTAATGATAAAACTCTAATCAATGTTGTCAAAGGCCTTAAAGAAGGCTATTTTGATAACACATCCTTTGATTGATTTGTTGGAGTTCTAATCCTTTATTAGAATATTTAGATGTCAAACTCTACTTTGGTGATTGAGCACGTTAATAATTTGACTAGTATGTTAGTCAAACTTTTACTTCAAAGCCTACTTGATTTATATGATCAATTCATCATCATCATAACTATTAATTTTCTTATAAACTACCTTGTATTCAATGATGATACAACCATGATTCTAGAGGGAGAAAGTTAAAGTAAGAACAAGGAAGACAAGCAATTTAATTTATAATAAGTTAAGGCCTTAACAGTGACAAGAGTGAAATCAATGGAATGTAGTTCAAATGGGAGCCAAAGTCATGGTGGATCAAAATCAATAAGAAAGAATAATTTAAATTTCTATAACTACAGTAAGAAAAGTCATTCAAAAATGATAGTTGGAATTTAAACAAGAAAAAATCAAATAATTAGGGAAATTTTACATCAGATGATAGGAATGCTCTATATTATGAAGCAATAACAATAATTGAAAGTATGAAGACCATATACTCTTAGGTGAAAATAGAGATTATCAACAAGATTATAAAGATAATTCAAGGTTTTCTTATATTTATGAAAGGAGAAAAGATAAGTGCAAACTTGTATAAGTTAAAGGGAGAAAAATTACTAGAAGTATAATCATAAGTTGTTTTAATTTATCTAAGTGAAAGATTTTCAATATTATGGTATTAAAAAGCTTGGACATATATCTAAAAAAGGAATGAAGTGAAGATCCATGTTAAGAGAAAGTTACTTCCTAGACTCATAAAGGTATCACTAACCTTTTGAAGCATTATGTTACAAGTATTAACACTGTACAAAATTTTAACACATCAAATATAAGAAATAAGGTTATTCTTGAATTAATTCAGTCTAATATGTGGCAAGAACTAGTTCCATACTAGGAGGAGAAAAGTAGGATGCCTATTTAATTTTTTATTTTTTTAGCACGTGTTTGGTGTAACTTATCAATAAAAGAAAGCATATATATTCTTAGTCTTAGTTTTTAAAGCATATTTAAATTTGATTATGAAAAAATAAATTAACTATTCTAAGGACAAATAATTGAGAAAAAATATACTAGAAATAATTTTGATGCATTATATAGGTAAGAAGGCATCAAAAGAAAATTTATTGTTGAATATTCTCTTTAACAAAAGAAAATTAGTATAGTAGATGAATAGCATTTTGTTAGAAAGTACAAGTGCAATGTTGAGAGCTAAAAGCCTAGATAAGGTCTTTTAGGCAAAGGCAGCCAATATCATTTATTATATTGTGAATTAATTTCATCAACTATAATTGAGATATAAAAAAACAACATTAGATACATCAAATGAGGAGCCAGTGATTATTCTAACCTCCTTACATTTAGATGTCATGTATAAATGATGTATAAGAATAAAGAGATCAGAAGGTTAGATCTAAAATCTAAGAAATGAGTATTTTAAGACATATTACCATAGTGAAAGGATATTGCTTGTAGGATCCCATTTCTTGTAAAGTAAATGTCATCAGGGACATCACCTTAGTAGAAGAGACATTACAAATAGAAGAGCAAGACAACAACACTTCACAAGAAGTTTAACGACTATGGTATATATGGAAAAGAAATTTCAATAAGATAATTCTTTTAGAGTAGCATTATAATAAGACTTTGAAGGACAAATGAACTTGGAAGCTTTATTAGTTCATTGATCAGACCATAAAAATAGCACTCAAATTATATAGTATAGGATAATATAGTTTAATATCCTTTAATAGAGGATAAAGAGTTGTTAACCCTCTAAGAAGCACTTAATAATACAAATTTCTCTCAATGGATGGCAATAATGCATGAAGAAATTAAAGTTCTTCATAAAAATAGAACTTGGGAACTTATATCGTTACCACAAGGAAGGAAGCTAATTAGTAATAAATAAGTTTTTAAGATCACAAAAAATGGTGTTAATTAAGTGGAGAAATTTCGTAAAAGATTGGGGGTAAAAGGATATGCCTAAAAAGAAGGAAGTTAGCTTTAATGAAATATTTTTTTCCTGTGGCTCAACTTACTACAATTAAAATAGTCTCAGTAATGTTTATTGTATTTGAGTTACATCTAGAGTAGCTAAATGTGAAAATTGCTATTCTTCATAAAAAATCTTGAAGAAGAAATTTATATTCTCTAAGTAGTAAGTTTTGAAGGAAAAAAAGGATAGCTTGATTTGGAGGTTGAACAAATCTCTATCTAGTATTAAACAGGGATCAAGGTGACAGTATCAAAGATTTGATTCCTCCACTTTAAGATTTGGGTATAATATACTTAATACAGATTCTTATGCATATTTTAAGAGATATGGTAATAATGATCTCATTTTCTTGTTATTAAATATAGAAGACATATTAGTTATAGGCCCTAATGAAGATCGTATTAAAGAATTGAAGGCACAGTTGGCTAAGGAATTTAAGATGAAAGATTTAGGACCATCAAACATAACTTTAAATATGCACATTCACTGAAATAAAAATAACAAAAATGTTTGGTATTCTCTAAAAAGTTATCTAAATAAGGTTTTACAATGTTTTAATATGCAAAACTATTAAGACAATATATACCCTTCTTCTGGTTAACTTTAGGTTATCCTCTAATATAACCCTTATCAATCAAGATAAGAGCAAGGAGATATCACAAGTACCATATGCATCTATAATAGAAAGCATTGGAATGTTGTAAAAAGGATCTTAAGATGCATTAAAGGTACCTCTAATGTTGTATTAAAATATCAAGCACCAAACTTTATTGTCAAAGATGACTTTGATTATGCAGGTAATCTTGATAAAAGCAAATTTATAGGTTTTATATTTGCACTTATTATAGAAGTTGTAAGCTAGCTCTCAAAGCTATAGTTTATTATAGATACATCAACAATTGAAGTAAAATATATAGCAATTAGATAATTGCTTTAAGAAGCAATATGGTTGAAATTATGATAAAAGAACTCAAGCACAAATAATAGAAGGTTTAATTTGTAATAGCCAAAGTGTCATGCATCTAGCTAGGAATCTATCATTTCATTTGAAACCAAGCACATACAATTTAATTTCACCTCATTCATAAAAAATTATAGGAAGAAACTATCTATATGAAAAAAAGTATATTCCAAAGATAATATAGAAAATTTTATGACAAAAACATTTAACATTGATACATTTTTTTGGTGTTGATCCTCAAATAGGTTGACAGAAATATAAGCAACAAGACATAACAAGAAAATATAAAGATTATTTGTTCTCAATCAAATTTTTAGGTGAGAGATTGTTAAAAGAATATAGATATTACTTTCAATATTTAGATATTATTCAGAAAATATCTACATAAAAATATACAATTTATGAAACAAAAGTAAATATTAAAATATGTGGTACGTAAATTAAATTGAAATATGTGGCTACAATTATTTTGATTCCCCATAAGTATCGATCTATATTCTTATGTCATATATTAAGCAATAAATTGAAGCATCTAAATTGTAGACCTTATAAGGATTTGAATCTCATAGGTTCTAAATGACAAATTAATATTTGTATCTTATAGTCATGAAGTGTTTATATTATAGTTTGTTCTTTTACTCATAATATTATCTCATGTCTCTTATTTATTTCAATCTTAATTAACTTGTGATCTTATTCTATCCACTTAATCATACCAATAAAATCTTTACTTTAATTCATCAAAACACAATATATCAATCTTTAAGCCACTGTATTTAATATACCTATCAATAAAAGCAATACCCACCATCACTTTAAGCATGTCCATACTCATCTTTCATTCGTATAATTGAATTATAGGTCTAAAACATTTACCTTGGTTGGGAAAATTTACACATCTAAAAAGATAAAAGAATTTTACTTTTGACCCTAACATTACGTCAAATTATTGGTCAACTAACTTTTTGGAGTATTCAGGATGAAAACTTTAATCCCAAATTGATAGAACTTGTAATGGAGTTATAGCTCTATTAAATGTGACATTTTTATTTTTATTTTTACATGAGTCCCACTTTTTCCATATGGAAGCCAAATGATAGAGTAGAACTTGTGGACTTTTAATTAAGCCTAAAGTATTTTTAATCAAAGTATCCCTAATTTGAGACTAGTCATAATAAATCATAATTAATATTAATAAACTCTAATTTAATATCAACTTTAAATAACCTTGAAAAAATTAAATAATCCCAGTTTAATTAAGATTTTCTTTTTTCAAAAACTCTGTAGCTTTTCTTCGTTCTTTATGTCTTTCTTTCTTGAAGGTCCAAATTCAAAAGCTCTATCAAGCCTCCATCTACTTCCATAATTTACGCACAACTGAAAAAAGTTTCATCAGCCTTTTGCATTTGTTACTCTCTGTAAAACTTTTTTTGGTGGATGTTTTAAAGAATCATTATATCAGAGAAAAAAGGCAAAAAAAAAGGGCAAAAATAACCCTAACGTTTACAACTAAATACAAGTTAAACCTTAAACTTTTTAATGTATTTAAATTAAACCTTAATGTTTTACAAATGTTCAAAATTAACCTTGTGTGGATAGAAATTCTAATAAAGACTTGACATCATCTATCAAAAAATAATATTTTATCTTAAAAGAGCCCGCAATGCCACATGTGGGCCAGATGGCACTGTAACATCCATTCATAAATTTAAAATCCTAAAATATTATCTTAATAAATAAAATATTATAACTAGCTAATTTTTTACCTTAAAAAATCCCTAACCATAATCTCATAATCCCTAAAATTCACCCCTAACCCTAATTCACTATTTATTATCCTCTCACTATTTTCTTTCATTATCCTTTATTTCTTGTTTCTAATTAATAAAAACAAAAAAATACAAATTGATTTGGCTAGTTCGTTTAAGATGCTTTCTACTTCTTTAAGGTTATATTAACTAAGAAATCATGGTCAGAGCCATCCTCAGAGCTTCCATCTTTAACCTTGTACTTCTTTGGATACTTTGAAGCAACTTTGAAGTGTTATTGTCTTCTTTTCTATTGAAAAATGGGAGATGATTGCTTCCTTTTCTTACTATTTCAAGATTATGCACTCTTAGATCAAGTGATTGCTTTTAATAGGAATTAACCTTGTTTTGATTTTTTTTAATCTCTTCTCTCGTATTCTCTTTGCCTTTTCTTTAGGGAGCATTCCTGATTACATCATCTTGTTAATGCAGGGAAATGCAACCTTGAAATGTTAATCATGTCATCCAACATGCAAAATTATAATGCAAGTTGCATCTATATCACAATCTAAAAGGTAAAAGGTAAATAGAAACAACAAACTAAAGATTATAGTGAAAGAAATAGAGGATAGTGAAAGATTACGATGAGAAAGATGAAGAGTGAATTAGGTTAAGGGTGAATTTTGAGGAAAGTGAAATAAGGGTTAGGGATTTATTAAGTAAAAAAATTAGTTAGTTATAGTATTTTATTTATTAAGATAATAATTGATTGATTATAATATTTTAGAATTTTAAATTTATGACCGAGTCTCACAATGACACTATGGACCTATGTTAAAAAATAAAATATTAATATTTATGTCATATTAGTATGATAGGGCAAATGATTTATGACGTCAAATCTCTGTTAGAATTTTCATCCACACAGATTAAATCTGAGCATTTGTAAAGAATTAAAGTTTAATTTGAACACAATAAAATGTGAGGTTTGAATTGTATTTATCTATAAATGTTAAGATTATTTTGGCTCTTTATGCCTAAAGGAAAATATAGTAAAGCATCACAATGGTTATAAACAAAATAAACATTCTCCATCTTTTCTCTTTTCTCTTTGCTAATCACCACCCTTTTAACTCACTATGATTAACATCTCTCCACGCACAACCTTTTCCACTCAACACTATTGTTCCTATGATAAACCAACCACCATCATAACCTCCCCTACTACAATCTCATCCATAACAAAACAAGGGTACCCTTTCTTTCTCACACCCATCACGCCTTGAAAATCATTTCTTCATATAATCCTATTGCCACTGCTTCTCACACCACCTTCCAACCCCTTCATAAACCTTCTAGGTTACATCTTCTCCCTCTTCTTCCCCCACCCTACTTGCTCCTCCACCTTGGGCCATTGCCTTATTATCACCATCTCCATCTTTCTCTCTCATCTTTGTCATTATTCTAATTGAGCTGTTTACCCTTCTCATCTGCTTCCTCAATCACCACTGCCACCACCATTGTCACCCCACCACAACGCACCATCAATGGAAAGCAGCATTTAGAACTTGCTACAATAACATTCATGTTTTATATAGTAGAAAGTCTTTAGTACTAGTGGAGAGTTTATCAACACAAATTTGAGTGAGATTGAGAATTTTATATATTATTTTTATTAGGTTAAATTAAGGTAAATGTTAAATTAATACTATTTAATTTTAATCAAAAATATCTAGGGATAATATTAAATTAGAATTTATTATTGTTAATTAGGATTTATTATAATATATTATGTTTAATTAGAGTTAGTCTAAAACTAAGAATAATTTTATTAAAAATGATTTATTTTTAATTAAAATGAGTAGGTTCCACAATGTCATGTGGCTTTTTTGTGTCACTATAGGACCCATAAAAATAATAAAAATAAAAATAAATGTCATCTCAGACTGATGTAGTACTTAACTGATGAAGGTATAATTATGTCAAGGATTCCATCAATTTAAGGTTAAATTTAACCAATTTTGAAATATTATGATGTTTTTTTATGCTTCAAAATTTTAGGTTATAACCTATGTTTTTGTAAACATGTTAAGATTTAAAATATAGTTATTTTTCATCAAGAAATGAGAGTTATGAAAGTTATATGATTGGGCGATGATAACATAATAAGGTTATTGAATTTTGTGCATCTTTTTTACTTGAGTCGTTCATTTGCATTGCCATTAATGTGTAAAGCATAATTTTGATAATAAATACAGTGTGATGGCATTTGTGATGATAGTGATACTATAGGAGTCAATAAAAATTAGGTGGAATTAAGATAAGGTTAATTTGAGATAATAGTCAATATAATCAACAATGTAATAATTCAAATTATATTTGGTTATCAAGCACAATATTTAATTTTTTTAAAAAAGAAATGAAATTAATTAATATAAAAGAGAGTAATACAATTATAAAACAAGAGGGAGGACCCTCATCTACCTTACCATTGAAGGCAAAGGATTAAAAATATGAAAGATAAGATGAGAGAAAATGCAGCAAAATTACACTGAAGATGCAGTGAAACAGTACAATGGGACTACAAGTCAAATAAAGGTTCTTCAGCACAATGAATTCCTGGACTTCAATGATGATGATGGATATCAAAGCTTCCTTGGAGGAACCTATATTGGCAAATCGTCTTAGGTTGCGTTCCCTCGAAAGCATATAGATACAAGTGCCCAGTACAAGGATACAAATCTAAAGATCCCATGTCAAACAGGCATTTTGAATGGAATTTCTATATATAATGTCTATGAGAGAGACACCCAAATTAGACCAAAAAGTTTTAGCAGGAATGTAATCCCAAATGTAGCTATTAAAGGGGGGCATTCAAATATAAGATGGTTTCGTGATTCATCATGCATTGAGTAAATCAGACAAGATTTATTTACATGCAAGTATGGCAGTCAATCAGTGGTGGATAGCATATTCTGTATGGCCAACTAGAAGATAAATAAGGTTCTAAAAGTTAAAACCTTACTCTAAACTGTCTTAAACTAGGGAACTTTGCCACTATGTCTACGTATTTTGGTGGTAGTGAGCCAATTCTATAAGGACATATGGATGTGGACATGGTTGGAGATCTTGATAACAAGAAATCCATTTTAGGTTATTTGTTCAAATTTGTAGGGGAATCCATTTCCTAACAATCCAAGCTATAGAAGTGTGTAGTTTTATCTATGAATGAAGGGGAGTATGTTATAGTTGTGGAAGTAGGAAAGTAGATGTTTTGATTGAAGCAATTCTTTTAATAATTGAATGTGAAGTAAGATGAGTACATAGTATATTGTGATAGTTAAAGTGCCATGAATTTTAGCACAAATTTTATATACCATTTTCGCACCAATCATGTTGATGTTAAGTGTCACTGGTATCTATAGTTAAGGAGCAACGAATGCAGTTGAAGAATATTTACACAAATAACAATGGCATTAATATGTTGATGAAGGTGGTTCCCGGAAGCAAGCTTGACTTTTATCATAAGCTCATCGAGATGACTTTCAATTAAACAATGGGGTGATTATGGCTCCTTCCGAAATAGATTGGAGGGGGAGATTGTTGTGGGACTAACCACATTTTAGAGCAAATACAAGTTTTGGTGCACTTAGATGCTTTCATGAATTGCAAGGAACGATAAATAAGAGAAGTTGAGACAAAAAATTGTCGAATTGAAGTTATTTTTAGGAGACACATCCGTGTTTGGTTGAACACATCCATGTCCTTGGTGGACACAATCGTATGTGAAGATCGTGTATGTTTTTGTAACCGTGTGCAAGTTGGAAGGCAATGTTTCTAGATTAAACACGCTCATATAAAGTTAGACTTGATTGTGTAAGTAGAGGATACGATAGTGTCACTAATCGTGTACTTCACTGTAATTGTGTATCTCTGTGATTGTCAAAGATTGAGGGACAAAATTCCTATACACAGTTGTGTGGGTGACCGTGTCTAATATAAAAATTCTATTTTTAAAATATAAAAGGGAAAACAAGTGAGACATCTTGTACAGTAGAAAAATAACGTTGAAAAAGAAAAGTCATAGAGCAAGAAAGTAAAGAAGACTTTCTTACTTAATATTTATATTCTTCAACAACAAAACTTAGGGTTTGATATTTCAAGATTAGATTGGGATATCAATATGTACTCTTTTTTGAAACTTTGTTTGGGATCATTTCTTATTATATTATGGCAATTTTTTAAGGTAGGGTCAATAGTTTGAAACTCAAATTCTTGAAAGGCGTTATTTGATTTAATGAATTTATTTATCCTTTTAACTCCTAATTTATTCTCTATATTAAAAATTTTTATGTATATTTGGTATTCTATTTACTTTTTTGTTATCTATATTACTTGGATGAATTGTTTACAATGATCGAGTTGCTTGTGATTAGTCGATTATTTGTTGTGATTTGGCCTAAAAAAATATTTCTCATTGATGTTGCTTACCTGAATCATATATTGTAACTATATGTTATCAACTCTTTCTAAATCATGGTGCAAGGATTGTAAAGTACTTCAGGCCGTATGCCTATCAACTCAACATAAATTGTTAGTTATGGATCTAGGAATCAAGAGCTGGAGGGCACAAAAATTTACCACGCAATGTCACAAAATAAAATGGTGGTGGCTCAAAGGGGACATGGTGGACCATTTTAGAAACCAGGTTCTGTATAATATAACATAGGTATCTACAAGACAGAGGGGGTGGATGGAATTTTGGTGGTGGTCAGATGAGGTCTAGGGAACGGTGAAGTTAAAAAAGAGAGCTTATATAGATCTGTTGGCAAGTGCAACAGAGGCGGAGCGGGAAACTATTAAAGTAAGGTATAGACTGACAAAACAGAAGGCCCGGAAGACTATTGCAGTGGTTAAAGGAGAAGCTTACAAAAATATGTATAGGGATTTGGATACGGTCAGGGAAGCACAAAGAATTTTCAAGATAGCAAAAAATAGGGCAAGTAAGACGGTGTGTAACACCCCACTCTCGCATGACCCGAACCCGACATCGATGGTAATATCCGAATTCATGTCCCGCGAGGGTGGCGTGCTACATCACTTAGTCAAAAACTCAGTATATAAAAAAAATTCTTAAACTAGAATTTCGATTTGCACATCCCAAAAACAAATCACATTACTCTACGATCAATCTCTTTTGCAAACCTTTTTCCAATCGGTAAGTTATACACACCAAATATATTCAAATACACTAAATACAATACTTTGCGAAAAATACAATTCAGTGCGAAAAGAAAAAGACACAAGGCAGACGCGAACTGATCCCTACTTCTATCTTTCCCTTGTTTGCAGTAATTATACTCCCGTTTACCTAACGGGGTATTCTTCAAATCCTGAAAAATAATTGCAAAT
>JANIJH010000005.1:54355498-54370717 GCA_024520975.1 Erythroxylum areolatum
CCTGGAGATGGAGACAAGATTCTCTGTTCTGTCTACCATCAACCAAATAGCTCTCTGTCTCCAATTTCTGTTCCGTTCCGTTCTGTTCCGTTCTGACTCTAGCTACCAGAGTCACTAACCAAACGCAGCGTTAAGGCATGGGATCCTCTGTAAATTTTATCCACTTCTTAATCTATCTCTTTTGATCTGAGCCGTTAGTACGGTGAGTTGATGTTCACGTGAATGGTGATAATTTCATAGCACAAAATAGGAGTTGGTTAAAAGCGTGATCTGATCCTTTTAACCACAAGATTAGATCAAACATAAAGAACTCGTTTTTATTGAGATTCGTGGAGATTGTCTTGATGCAGTAAGCGAAGCATGGGATAAAGTGCCACAAAGTCAAACACTGTAAGTTGAAAATTGCTCTCCTCTTACACTCATCATATCCTCCACACTAGTACTATTGAACTTCTTTAGCTGCGGACAAGCATTTCTCTATAAGAAAACTGCAATTCATGCCGATACCTCAATCTTTGCTTTTCATATTAACACACCAACCAACCTATTACTCCAATTACACAACATTAGGTAACAAATCTATACTTTTCCTACCGATGGATATATGTAAATAATAAATATTATTAAAGAATACGCATTTTTTCCTCGGGCATTTTATACTCCTTTATTTTTCAATTCTGATAATGGGAAAAGAGCGAGTTCATATTGAATTATAAGATTTTAAAGTTTTATTACTTTTTGCTGACTTATCCACAGTAATTTGAGAAGCAAAAAGATGGATGTGCATATTGTTGATCGGTCTCAGCATAAGAGTTAGCAAACAAATATATCATTATCTGGAGCTGGGCAGGGCTGGTCCAATATCGTTCATACATGGTTCCTGATTATCATGCGAAACATCGATGAACATGAGCAAATCCAAAAATTTCTAGCTTAGCAACGAAAGAATGCATATAAATTGGACGTTTCTTAAAGTAAGCATAGTAACTATAGCTTATCCAAAAGTTTAAACAGAAGCTACATTCTGCTGATATAGACATGGAATATTCGACATTGACTTTTCTCGACTAATAATTCAGAAAGCGGAATCAGGGATGTAGAGACTTGCCTTAAGTTTTAGTTGATTCCTGATTTCAAAGGTAATATCGGTTTAGGTTTCAACTCACTACTCTTTGAATTTGTATAAAAGCTTTTAAAGTTCAGCAGGAATTTAATAGAAATCAGTTTGGTCTCACCTGCCACTCCCACTAACATAGAATTCCAGGTGAAGTATAGGGGGTTTATAAATGGAGAAGTGAAGGTCAGAGACTTATTGTTGACGAAGTGAGGAGAGCAACGCATCCTGCAGGGAGCTGTCCCTCTTCATTGCAGCTTTGAACTCGTCGAATGTAACCTTTCCATCGCTGTTGGCATCCATCAGGTTAAATATTTCATCCAATTTTCCAGGTTCTGTAATGTCAGCTGGAAGGCATTCCTCCGGCAAAGCCTGTTCAATGAAAAGCGGTCTCATATTTTATGTAAAGAAGCTTAAGCTCAGTTCAATTGCAAGAGAAGGAAAGCGACAATACTCTAAGCAATGATGCCACTTCTTCCTTTGTGATACATCCTGATCGGTCAGTATCATACATCTGTAAGGGAAGAAACATTGAGATAATTAGCTTACTTCAAACCACTTGTGTTCTCTTGTTTGTTGTGAAGAGGATCAGTTTTGCAGTACTTGTCAACACTGCATAAGATAATTCTCCAGAGTTAGATAAGAACAGTGTAACACCAAAGGCTTAGTCTAAGTAAAAAAGGGGACAGGATCTAGGAATCACAGCATTTATCAGAGTTCAGATGTCCTGGGCTGGTTAAAGAAAGGAAAAGGGAAAGGAAATTTGGTCGAAAATGTAATTCTATTGTACAAAATGGAGGTAAGAGGTCTCTTCTTCTGCGATCACTGATCAGTTTCAACTCCTGCTCCCCAACTGTTATTTGGGAGCCTTAAAGAATAGACTCGAAAATATTTTCCCCGGGGGGTATAAGTTTTGTTGTAATTTTGTACCTTAATTTAGTTCACATAAAAGTAAAGAATTAGTAAAACAAGAAGATTGAGTGCACATATACTTGAAAGCACAAACGGAGAGCATCATCTCCTTTAGAATTCCTGAGGCTTGAAAACCCACAAAGTATCTCTCTCATGTCCACGGTTCCATCACGATTGTTGTCAAATAGGTCAAAGATGCGGGATGCCAATGGGACTAGAGATGACATGTTCATTGCTTTGAGCACTTCCTCAAATTCAGATAGAGAGGCATTGTCACCTTTTGCACATCTACAAATACCAAGATGTTTCAAATACAACATTAAAGTCTGCAAGTTACAGACAAAATCGAATTGAGTTTTGAGCACTCAGCCGAGAAGAAAGCTTATGACAAGTTTGAATTGAATACTCACAATTTAGTGAATTGAGTTCGGAGGTTCTCAATTGCTTCCTCTTTAAGGTCTTGGGAACCCAATAAAGACTTGAGCTTCTTAGTTCTACTTCTCAAGAAAACTGTGGTGCTCCAAACACTGGCTATCGCTGCAGCTCGAAGTTTTCGACGGGCATTAAAACTCTGTAGTCTTGAAACAATCTCAGGGTCCATTTCCTCTTCTTTTGCTGAATCTCCTATCACCCATGGATGATTGAGAACCTACGGCAAAAGTGTAGCATACTCGATTTAAATTAAACTATTCTGAATGCTCAATAGGAACTCAATTAATGAATGTAGGTTTCGACACTAATACCTCTTGAGCACTTGGTCTCCTTTGAGGATCAACATGCAGGAGGTCAGTAATTAATTGTTTAGCTGAAGAAGTAATGTTTTTCCATGTCCTCTCATAGAAACTAAAATCACCCTGCAATACCAAAACTGTGTGCTTTAGCCCCCAAACTACATGACAATGAAAAATGTCTGTACTTTGGAAGAACGTGAACAAATCAACATACAGCCATTATCATTTGTTGCTTCTGCCGATTTGACTGAGCAACGAAAGGTGGGTATCTGAAACATTACAAAATGAAACTGATGATGGCAGACAGAAAACGAGAGTTGGATTCTCTATACAGTACATAAAAGTGAAGTTAGAGAGGAAAGAAATATAAACACAAAAACTCTCTCGTCCACCGCAAGTAAATATTATTTCTAAAACATATTATTGGAGTTATCGAGAAATCAAGTGCTTACCCAGAGAGCAGAATATACAAAATTACTCCCAAGGACCACATGTCACTTTTGGAACTGATTCTGCCTTGAGAAAGAGCTTCTGGTGAGACATAATCGATAGAGCCAAATAATCCGACAACAGGATCCGTGAACTCTTCCACAGAACTGAGTCCAAAGTCCATGATCTTGAGGGTCGAATCTTCCTCTTTACTTAAGAACAGACAGTTTTCTGGCTTTAGGTCCCTGTGAACGATATTAGCCTGGTGAAGAGCCTCTAACCCTTTCGCAATCTGCCTCACAACCGCAGCTGCTTCAATTTCGTTGTATCTGTCTTTAGCCACTATCCGATCAAACAACTCGCCGCCTGAACAAAGCTCTAACACCAGGTGCACTCCATTTTGATCCTCATACACGTCATAGAGGTCAATCACATTGGGATGTGGCGACACCTTCTCAACAATCTTCCTCATAACCAAGATCTCATTTGTCAGAAGTGCATCAGACACTGATACCTGCTTCCATGTTGGAAAGTTCACGGACCCACGCGAGCGCAAACCTGCGGGAGTTGAAGGACCTAGTCTTTTAAGAGTCTTGATGGCTACATATCTCCTCTCCCCACCATCTGCACCACTGTTCCTTATACCTTTCCTGACAACAGAGAACCCACCTCTTCCAAGAACATCTGAAACCTGATACTCGTCGAGTATCTTTCTTGTTTCCGGAGTCATGGAAACTTAGTTAGCTATTCCCAGCAAACCAAGAAAGAAGAGAACTTTGGCCAGAAACAGAAAAGGTTGGAATGACAAGTTGAAACGCGGAGATGGTAGAGGGTGACATCAGCCGGAGAAGCGTGTATGGATTAGTTTATAGAAAATATGTATTAAAAAAATGAATGTTGAATTCAGATGGAGACGAAGGAATAGAGTAAAACGGTGCTAGTTGATGAGGAAGAAATGACAAGAGCAGGGTCAGGTGAATCAACTAACATGATGGTTACATAAACCACCTTCGTTGCAACTGAGGCGGCAATGTATGTATCAAGAAAAGGTATCGAGTTAGAGTATTGGGAATGAAAAAATCTGTTTAATCAGTTCTTTATTTTTTATGGGCTAATCCGGTATAAGTAGAAATTAGTCTAAGAACAATTGACTTAAAGGTACCTTCTTATGAGTTGAAATCTTCTTAAAACACCTTCGGTATAAGTAGAAATTAGTCTAAGAATAGTTGACTTAAAAGTACCTTCTTATAAGTTGAAATCCTCTTAAAATACCTCGAAAAAAAAAAAAAAGAGGCTTATTAGTTCGAACCCTGTGTCCTGCTTCAACCGCTGCCGCAACATCTTTCACGCTCACAAAATGTTTTTGTTATAAAATTAAATCAACGAGATGACTACTAACCAATTACAGGTTTTTAGCCGGAGTTTAAAATAATGACAATATTTATTATTGTTGTCGTAGCCCAGTCGTCGTTTAATAAAAACTAACAAAAATAAGCCATTATCAATCACCGAGTTTAAAATAATAACAATTGAAATTTTGGGATGACAAGTTAATTTCAAGCTTTTTTATTTTAAAATAAGATATTTAGCTGAGTTTCGAAAGTATTCTCGATCTTATTAATTTTACTTGTCTTTTATTGCTTGAAAAATGTTGTATAATCAAGATTAGTAAGGTAATTAATCGTGGGGCTGATCTCTAGCAATTTTTTTATAAGAAACTTTAAATTTAATGAAATTTAGTTCATATCACCTGATTTTAAATTTAATTAAAATGAATACAAAAAGAATGGTTAAGGAGGGAAGTAGTGATAGTAGCGACTAGTCGATGATGACAACAGCAACAAACTAGCGATGACAAGTGATTTTTAATTCAATAAAAATATATATCTGGGTTAAATATTTTAATTTTTAATTTTTATAATTTATAAAGATAATATAAATTGAATTAAAAATTGAAAAAGAAATTCTTTCAAACTTTTTTATGCTTATTAATTTTTGATGCGATGAGGAGCATCAAGCAATTCTTTGAAACACTTCAAATCATTTTGATAATAGTAATTTTGATTTTAACTTATAAAGATATGTTAACTTACTTAATTTAAGAATACGTGTTATGTTACTCAAGAAAGAGTACAATCATAAATTAAGAATTCTTACTAATCCAAGAAACTAGAGTTGCTCATTAAATTAGGGCGAACTTAAAACATAGTGAAGTTCTAAATGATATCTTACCTAAATCTATCTTATTCGTAAGTTGCTTTCTTCTTAGTTGATGATTTGTTTTCATTCTCCAAATTTTTTATTTATTTTCTTTTTCGTCCAATCATATCTATTAGTCTAGATAATTAACCTATCTAGAGGAATTTCTACACCAACCTCCAATATCTCTTTAGTGGTTTGATCTTGAAGGTTTTGTTCTGGTTTCAGAGGTGCATCTCATCTGTATTCATGAGTTGAAATATCTTTTTATCACTTTTTAAGGATGTCAAATAAAATTATTTTTTACTATTAGAACGTTTACTCTCACTTACTGTATCGCATAGTTTATAGAAAATATCATCATTAGCTAGTAAGGATACAACACATCTCTAACCAAACATAACGAAGGCATACCCAAAATAAAATTGAAAGTCATAAGACTCTTTCTACATGGAACTCAACCATAACAACAATATGTTGTGAACAAGTCCTTGACTTAAGAGGAGCCAACATTTCTCCTCCACACATGTGTGGCAGCCTTAAAATACAATCAGAGGTATTCGCAGTGTAACATCTCATTACCTGCAGGAAGGCTAAAATAATAAATATGAAAAAAAAATACTGGGAGATTAGTAATGCATTACATGCTCATGTATTATATGATATGCACATACACTTGAATATGAATGTTTGCACATGAAAACAATTGTACATGTATTCATTGATAATTTCTGGGTATAATTGATTGTTTGAACGTGAATATAATTTTGATATGTGATGTTATAAGAATTATGAATCTATTGTATCAAAAATTTAATTGGTGAGTGTATTTGTTAATTTTGAATTTTGGTGAACTTTAGGAATAATTTCCGAAGTTGTTGATTTTTATTGGAAAAAAGAAAAATGTCAATTGGCAAGTAAATTGATGTATGAAAAAAAGAAATAGGAATCAAATAATATCGGAGAATTGTTAACAATGACTTTGAAATTTTCAGAAATGACTTTAAAATTTGTAAGAAGATGGTATTGAAAATTTTGGAGATAATTGTAATGAAAAGATGGGAGTAATCGAACTAGTTCAAATCGAACTAGTTAGTTTGGAGAAATTAGCTAATGTCTTCAGAAGTAGACAAGTGTCCAAGTTATAAGTTAAATTTTCTTAAACTTGAAAGACAAATTACTGTTCTTGTCTTCATCTCCCTTGTAGCTTCTTTCTTAAATTTTTCAGTAACACAAAGTTTTTCATCAAAACTTCACCAAAGTTAAGCCTTGTTTTAGTCTATCTCCTTGCTACTCCCAACTTCAAATTACTTCTCTTTGCCTTAAGAAAAATCGAAGCTTGCCAACCCCTACAATGGTGTACGTGAATTGCATGAAGTTTAGGGCTTCTTGAGCTTTTGCAAATTTTGGAGAAATATCAAATAAGTATTGTTTAAATTCTTTAGAGTTGTTAGTTTATGAAACCAAAATGGTGATTTATTTGTCATTGTATGATCATGAAGAAAAATGGGCATTTTCATGAACACCGAGGGTTTAAGATATGAAAATTGTTGATGTGTAATTTTTTAAATAATTGATGATCTAGATGTCTTAAGATAGTGCAGAAATGATTTATAAGTTGGAAGATCATAGAAAACGTGTGTAATTAAGTGCAGAAAAAAAATTGGAGAGAAGAACAAGTAATTGGCCTGTTTGTGGTTGTGCATTCACTGTATACAGGAGTTGAGAGTGTTGTTAGAGATAAATAAAAGAATGAATTTAGAGTTGAAGGATAGTTATAAGATGATGGTCTGAGATGAGAAAGATTGTTTAAATGGTAGTTAGAGGAAGAAATTTAAGAGAATGTAAAAAATAAAAATATAGAAAAATGACAGTGAAGAAAGCACAGAGAATGGTGAAATGCTTAAATGACTTTTCTTCTGTTCTTGATAATTTTATTTAAGCATAAATTTTTGAATTGTTGTAAATGTGTTGAGCTGAATGAGAGTTAAAATGGTAAAATGAAATTGGAAATATAAATGGAAGGAAAGTGTAGGAGAATAAAAGAAGAAGCACAGAGAATGAAGAAGATAAGTAAGAGAAGTTAGTATTGGACTAAACCTTTCTATGATTAAACTGTATTGATCTAAGAAGATTTTGAAAAATTTATCTTTATAATAGTTGTATACTTTTCTTTTAGCTTTTTATTGATATAAAGTTTGAAATTTTTGATATTCTAAATTAAAAGTTATAGAGGTTAGAAGTGAAAGAGTGCAAGTAGAAAGTAGGAAGTTGCAATTGCGACATTGGGCTCGTGATCGCGACACTAAAGGGAACTCGCGATCACGACAAAATGCGATTACAACATTAAGTTAATGCCATGATCATGATGAAGCGCAATCAAGACTTTGCAAGGTTGAGGGTCAACTCGCGACCAGTCTTTTATTAAACACAACCAAAGTTAAAATCAGGAAAATTTTATTAATTAACCGGCAGTTAATCACTAGATTCTAGCAACATAATTGTAAAAATAAATTTCGTCCTTTCTGCCTTTACGGGTAATGTTAAATTGCAAAAAAACTAATTATTGATACCATGGTGATATTTAACCTGTCACTTGTCAGTGAAAGTAATCCTAATTTACTAAAAGATTGTTTTACTTGTCCGTATTACCTTTTAATATCATTTTATATGCACCAAAAAGTCGGGCAAACCCCAACTTCCTCTCTATTCACGTCACCATTTTATCATATATCAACTAACTATAGCAAAAGTTCGCTATTTGAAGAGGACAAAGTCAACAAGTAAAAATGTAAAAATATTATGTAGTAGATTAAAAAGATGGTAGATATTAAAATTCTGTAATTGATAATTATATTATGCATGACGGCTAAAAACTATAATAGATATAGATATTTTCCACTTTCGGTATTTTCTTAACTTTAAAAACATATTATTAAAGAGGAATAATTATTAGGAAACATAACAATTAATTATTTTTTTCTGGCAATATGTTAGTTGAGTCAAAAATCAGAAAGGGTCAGAACAATCGAAGCTTACGAACGCGGTATATTAGCGAATGTCGGCACTTGAAGCTTTGGTTTTTCTTTCCAAACGTTAAACACATGAGAGTTGAAAGTCGGCCGGGTGAGTGGATTGGCAAGCCAGCTAACAGGGTCGCCCAACGAATTGTCTTCAACCAACAGTGGATGGTTAGGACATGAGACTTTTGAAAAGATAGACAGCAAATCATATAATTACATTGATCGGCAGGCTGCAGGATGCGAGAGGACCTGAGATTCTCAGTCCTCTTTTTTCTGGATCTATTCTGTCTTATTAGATCCAAGTCATCTATTTACGTGAGACCCACATAAATAAATGACTTGAATCTAATAAAACAGGTAGGTACACAAAAATAGGTACAGAGAATCTCTCCTCCATAAAACTACCACCTCTTTCAGAAAATGTGGTTACAAGAAACTATATGTTTTAGCCATTTGGCATAAATTGGTACCAACCAAATTTGACATAAAGAATGCAAAAGAGTAGATCAAACCATAATATATATTGATATATATGTCTACATACATTTAGCTACATACCGCAACATATAAAACTTTTTTGCATCTGCAGTACTTGGAGAATGGATGGGTCCTTCCCCAGGGTTCGTTTTGGCCCTTATTTAACAATGCAATTAAGACAGCCTACACATCCTAGCTCAAGAAATTGCAAAGCATAGACTCAAAAAGTTCATGAAGCTCTTAAGACATCTACAAACACTAAAATATTAGGACAAAGAAATTATGGGAACAAGATTTTGCAGAAATTGTGTCACTGACACGTGCTTCCCAGAATGTACACCGCCTTTTCCCATCTACATAGTTCAGAACCAAAGAAAACAAGGGGATGTAGACATTCTACTGCTTTTTTCAAAGGTACCACATAGATACATCATGCTTTGGAACTGGATCCGCTGGACTCTCAACTGATGCCAAATTGAATGGAGAACCAAATCTAAAGTCAGTGGCATTGTCGTTAATATTGGTTTCAAACCCAGAATCAAATGCCTTGAACTGATCAAACTGGATATCTGTTGATGGAAAGACAGACGTCTTAATTGCCACGTTGTTTTCATTGGTCATGTTTCTCAGCATGACACCTTGGCTATAGAAGCTGTCATCAAGCTGAAATTGAAATTTTTGTTGTTGATGCTGGTGCTGATTTTGATCTGCAATACCGATCGCACCCGCCGGATTGAAGTTCTTATCATGATGAACATTTGTATCATACAAAGACATAAGATCAGAAATCATCTTTTGCCCATCATCTGGAAGACCAAGCCCCGAAAGATTAATTCCGGCTGTCTGGTTCATTGGTTGAGCTGCTGGCTTAGCTTGAGAAAATGGTAGAGAAAATACTGCTGGTTTCTCATCATTGATTTGGAAGTTTGGCAATCCATACCCTTGAGAACTACTAGTTCGATAATGGCAGTTCAACTGATGATTATTTCTTGCGGTCCTGTCAAGAAATCCAAGCCGATAATCACTGTAAGGGCACTGCGGGAACTCACAAGTGTATAACTTCTGATCCATCATGACATGTGGTTCATTAGCTGGCTGCTTCCTTTTCTGAATGAAATCCGAGTTTGCGTCAACAAGCTCTCCCTTGATATGTGAGGCCATTGGTGGCACCATTAGTCTATCTTTTGGTGCAGCTGCTGTACCCATATTAAAGACATTGATATTACGAGGTTTACTATCCTCTATTTCAACAGTTGGTTCCTCGTCCACTCCTTCAACATCATAATCACTAGTGTCACCAATGACGAAAGAACCACTTCCACCAGTGGAGACAGGTGGACAGCTATCTGGATACAGTTTTCTGGACAATGCTTCTTCCTGGTTGATTATTGCCAACCAAGTGGCACTCTCCTTGGCAGTCATCTTATCCTGCAAGCATTTGGACTGACGAACAAGTTTGCGGATCTTGGCAATGTCAGGGGACATGTGTTTGATAACTGCTGTGAGCACACTCACCTTCCAAGCTTTCTTCAGATCATGAGGCTTCTTGTAAGGAGGAGGACCCTGATCCTTGGGCAGACCCAGTTGTGGCCACCATTCCTCATTCCCCGTGGGCCACCATGGTGGGGGAACACCCTTTTCCAGTGGGAAACGCCTCTGAGGTGGATCACAGTGCTGCATCAGAGCTGACAGAAGCGAGCCAAGAGTAGTATCCTGGAGCTCTTGTAAAGTGTGAGGTGTGGATGCCACCATACCACATTCATCAGTCTTTCCAGGTACAGAATGATCTGCTTGATACTTAGCAATTGCAGCTGGTCCATTTCGATCAAATCTAACCTTCTCCTTCCACCAAGCCCGAAGATTATCAGATGCTCCAGTCACTGGCTTCCCCTTCTCAGGAATGATGCCATATACAAAACCCTGAGCTTTGCATACTTCCATCATCTTCAGCATATATTTTAAGATGCCATCTTGTGCCCGCGACATCTTCTTCCTCCGAGCTTGCTCCTGAGACTGACGCTGCTTGGCAGTGTCAACGCCTTCCTTGTTCTTATTCTGTTCTTTAAGTTTTCTTAAAAGCATTTTGTTTCTCCATATCCGCCTCTCAAGCTCATCAACATCCATCTCTTCATCACTGTAATCCTCCTCTATTGTTGGACACTGTTCATGTTCTGAAGCCACGTCTCCTTCCCCAAACGAAGCAGAGATCATATCAAAATTGCCACAAAATCCCATTTCTTCAAAAATTCCCATTTGAGCTGGAGCAGGAATCCGTTCAGATTAAAAAGGAAAAAAAAAACTAATTTAAGATTAATAAAGGATGATTTTGATTTCCCTTTCTTCACTCACAATCTTTCTAAAGAATCGTCAATTGCACTTATTCAACCATCCTCGCGCTTTGCAGTTTAGGAGCTGTGGCACAGAATATGATACATGAGTTGGAGCTATTGAAACCCATACTAAACTTGTAAGATATTAAGTTCTCCAATTAAGACAGCAAAGAGTAACAATTTGATATACAACAAACAATACACAGTGATCTATAAATGAAGGTACAAAAGAAGAAGTAAATCGCTAAAAAATATTTTCAGTGAATAGAACAAACACATAGAATTCTAACCAACCAAAGAAACTGAAAAAACATGCCATTAAAGGGCAATAGTGTTAAATAAATATTACATACTACTCTTATTTAACACCAGTGACTCCATATCAAAAGCTGTTTAAAAGTCCCTCTTCCACTGAAGTTCAAAGGCCTATGAATAGCTTAACGTATCAAGGGAGCAAGTATTATTAGCAACAAAATTTTGGATGGATCAGTCTCATAGCTAAGGGGGAAAATATTTGAGAATCAATCAAAAAGTCTTTGCAAAATAAAACTTTTACTTCCAACAAATACAAAAGCCCAGTAGGGTGTTGGGCCAGAAAAGTGGGACCCACGACAAGTGGTCGACAAAGAGCTGTCAAGAGAGGGGGTGCCGTCTTAACTTCACCTGCATTTTCTCATGTCATGTATATCCCCAAAACACACAATTTCTTTATATATATATATATATATATATATATATAAGAAATTTATTTATAAAAAAAAATGGTAAAAGAAGGAACATAAGCTTAGGACAGCAGAGATTTAAAGATCTAACCCGTGTTTGGTTAGATGAGGTAAAATTGATATCACCAAAGATTCCATCCAAATCTAATTATGCCAACATGTTTTTTAGACCCCAAGTTTCAATTCAAGAAATCAGAAATTGATTTCGTGAACTTAAAACTGTCCGTGAATATTGGAGAACCAGAAACCAGAAAAAAGGAAGTCAAAATAGAACCTGACACCATAACAGCTGCCATGGAGTTCCTAAACGACAGGTCTCTTCAGGTGAAACGACATGACTCACCAACTAAAAAGCAAAACACAGATAATACCCGATGAAGAAAACAGATGCTGAACAAGAATTAAATTTTTAACATCAATATAAGGAGATAGAAATAGGTATGGCTAAATCAATAAAGTTGAAGCCAATAAGACACAGATCTAACTATCTAATGGATAGAAATGGAACCCAGCAATTAAAGAAAGCAAATCAGATAGAGAGAACAAGAGAAGAAGATAAGAAAAAGGGTAAGAAAGTAACATACAAAAGCTGAAGAGGGGTTGAAGCTCTGACGAAGACGACGGCGATCAATAAAAGCTCTCTATTGCAAGTCAAGAAAAGAGAGAGAGAGAAAGAGAGAGAGAGAGAGGTAAAGGGAGGGAAGAGAGGGTTGAGTCTTGACTTTATGTTGAGGTTGGGCTGCTATTGTTCTTTTCTATTGTTTCCTTCCTTTTTTTCCCCCATAATTCTATCTTATTGGTTATCATATAGATAGTGGGTATGCACCTAATCTACTCCACAGGTAAAAACGCAACAGGACACAACAAAGAGAGCAGACACGGAAAGAGAAGATGGATAGTGCAATGTAAGCTTAGGGTGGTGGGGGCCCTTAACTGTGGTGAGGTTTTGATTTTACATACGGGGAAGGTTGGGCAGTGGGCACTCACTTGGGTCCGATCACTTACACTCCGATTATGGTGCGTTCCGTCCTTTTATTTATTAGTTTCCGTGTTTGTTTCCCGTACGTTAGTTTCTTATAAATAATGAACCGATTCATTAACGTTTGGATGGATTCATTGTCAAGCAAATGTATGAGAAGAAGATGAGAGAGACAAAGCCTTCTTAATGCAATAACAGTAATTAATATTTGCTTGCCGAGTAGAGACGGAACATAAACATTGGCATCCCTAAGAATATAGAAGAAATAAAAGAAACTCTTTATTAAAAAGATTGATATGTTTACTGCTTTTGTTAGTATAAAACTAAGAGTAGTTGGCTCTTGAAGGTAAAAAAATTAATGCAACTCAATTATTTAATTACGATTTAATAATAAGGAACAGATCATCGTTACCCTAAAAATGAAAATGATTGAAGAACAAACCATGAATAACTTTACTAAAATATATTTACGGTACACAAATGATATTAATGTTTCTTAACACAAATGTTAAGATGAAGAAATAAGGAAAAAAATTTAGCTGCATATAAAGAATGAGTGCAAAAAGGAAGGCACGTGAACATAAAGTAACTTTCAAGACACAATCAGTAGTTCACACGTTGTGGGTTACATATACGGAAAAGTCGGTATGAGTTACCACACAGTAGGAGTTACATGAATAATTGCAAAGTGGGGCGGCGGCGGAACTGAGGTGGCGGTGGAACTGGAACCAACGTGCAATTGGGGTTAAAGTGAGACCCACCTCAATGGGCGGGCCTTGCTTCGATACAGGAAAGTCAAATTTGTAACCCCACCATTTTTACGTAAATTTATTTTCTTATTTTAAATAAAAAATAAATCCACAGGCGTTATACTCATTAGCGTTTTATTTGAGCCATATTAATTCTCTTTTGCTCTTTGGTAATTTTTCATGCTTACGTTTTATATGGTAAAAGTTAAGCGGTTAAATGAGAATGTAGATATCAATATAGTCCTTTGTGAACTTTGAAATTATAGATGTACTGAATAAGCACAACAATAAGTAAAGATTGTTATGCATGGATTACGTACATCAACAAAAGTTTTTAGGAAAATTTTGGAGTTTTTCAATGATCAAAACTTTTTATTCGTAAAAAAAGTATATAACTTTAACACTTAAGTTTAAATAAATATCATTTATTAATATCAACCTAACTATATTAAGAATTAAAGAAAAAAAACAGTTTAGTTTAATTTAATTTTTAAAGAAATTTTAAACTTTTATGCAAAAAATCAATATATTTATGATAAATAAACTATTCAAATCAGAGATATGAATACCGTTCCGTTCCAGTTGATACCGGTCGGAACGTACTGTTCCGACCAAAAATCAGAACGAAACGGCCACCATCGGTACCGGCCAAAAATATCAGTCGGTACCGGTGATTTCCGGTCAATATCGGCCGGTATCGGCAGTACCGGATCGTACCGTTCCGATACTGTAAAATTGAAAAATCTTAGGGACCTAATAGCAATTTTAAAAAATTTTTAACCTAAAATTTTCCTAACCTCTCATCCCCACCGACTCTCCTCTTTCGGTCTTCACTCTTCATCTTCTACTCTTCTCTCATCTGAAACTTTCCCCCTCTTCTCTCATCTCTCCACTGCGCCTGGTCCTTGCTGCCACCGCTGCCTCTGGTCTTCTTCTCACCGTCGCCGTTGCTCACCTCCTCGTGGAGCCGTGGATTATCTTTTTACACGCGGCCCCGCGACTCATGAAATCTAAACACAACTCCTGCTCCGGTGCTTTCGAGACAACGATGTGGAGCAAGCCAAGAGATTGAAGTCTCACATGGACCTTCACTTGTATCATGCCAACGACACCTTCCTTCACAATTGCCTACTCCATTTGTACGCCAAACCAGGAAGTGTTTGTCTCGCTCGAGACCTGTTTGAGAAAATGTCCCGTAGAGATATTTTTTCCTGAAATGTGATGCTTTCCCTGTATGCAAAATCTGGGTCGATGGAGGATTTGCGGGCTGTCTTTCACTTGTGGAATTTGGCAAGTTGGTAATGATTATGGGCATGAACTTGGTTAAGTTGAAATCGTTCAGGAACAAAAAAAATATACATAATAATTCATAATTAAAATTTGGTAATTAAATATTTGATACTTGATAATTTAAAATATTATTTTCAAGTAATTAAGTATTTTTAATGGATGAAATCATAAATTTTGTTAAACTTAATTCTATTTAAATGTTAAAATGTTATTTTGGGGAACTCATTTGACAAATAATAGTTCCAACTTCTAATTTCTTCAATA
>JANIJH010000005.1:54411752-54423707 GCA_024520975.1 Erythroxylum areolatum
GATTCGCATCCAATTTGATTTCGCCTTATGTTTCGTTTCTTTGTTTCGATTCGATTCATATTCGTTCGTTCTTCGTTTTTCGGTTGGGATCCGGTTTCCGGATCGGGTCCCAACAATTGATGCAAGGAGACAAGGTAATAGCATATGCCTCGCTACAACTAAAACCTTATGAACTGAATTACCGGCCCATGATCTGGAATTAATAACAGTTATCTTTGCCTTCAAAATTTGGAGACATTATCTGTCTGGGGTTCAGATGAAGATTTTTACTGATCATAAAAGTCTCAAGACAGAGAATGTGGTTAGAGTTGCTCAAGGATTATGACCTGTTGATTGAGAATCATCTAGGGAAGGCAAATGTAGTGGTGAATGCTTTGAGTAGGAAATCCTCAATAGCCCATGTACAAACAATTTATCTACCATTATTGGAAGAGATGGCTAAGCTTAGTATAAGTTTGAAACAGGAGGAACCTGGTTGTATTGTTGCTACTTTCAAAGTGAGACCGATACTCAGAGAGAAGGTTAGGGAGTTATAAGCACAGGATGCATAATTGAGTAAGCTCCAAGAAGAAATTCAAAATGGCAAGAAATCTAAAGTGGTAGTGAGGGATGATGGACTTATGGTTGCAGGGAATATGCTTTGTATTCTAAATGTCAAAGAGGTGAAGGATGAGATATTAGATGAGGCACATAATGTGCATTATGCCATGCACCCAGGTAGCACCAGGATGTACAGAGATCTGAAAGAGCATTTCTGGTGGAAAGGTATGAAGAGGGACGTAGCAGAATATGCAAGTAAGTGTCTAGTGTGTCAGCAAGTCAAGGCTGAACACTAGGTACCTTTAGGCAAGTTAAGGCCATTGTCCATTCTTGAGTGGAAATAGCAACGGGTAACTATGGATTTTCTAATGGGTTTGCCCAAGATTAGTAGGAAACATGTTGCCATATGGGTTATTGTTGATCGTTTGACGAAGTCAACCCATTTTTTGGCAATTAAACAGACTAATTCTCTGCATGTGCTAACAAAGAAGTATATTAATG
This sequence comes from Erythroxylum areolatum, assembly GCA_024520975.1. NCBI lineage: Eukaryota > Viridiplantae > Streptophyta > Magnoliopsida > Malpighiales > Erythroxylaceae > Erythroxylum > Erythroxylum areolatum. Next base: position 54,412,794 of record JANIJH010000005.1, read on the forward strand.
AGATAGTGAGACTGCATGGAATTCCCAACTTTATAGTTTCTAACAGAGATCCTCGGTTTACTTCAAGATTCTGGGGAAGCTTACAAGAGGCTCTGGAAACCAAGTTGAGTTTTAGCACCGCTTTTCACCTTCAGATAGATGGTCAATCTGAGAGGACCATTCGGACCCTTGAGGGAATGCTCAAGATATGTGTAATGGATTTCAAAGGAGCTTGGGACGAGCATTTGTCATTGGTCGAATTTGCTTACAATAATTCATACCATTCAAGCATTCAGATGGCTCCTTGTGAAGCACTGTATGGGAGGAGATATAGAACTCCTGTATGCTGGGATGAAGAAGGAGAAAGGAAACTAATAAGACCAGAATTAATTTAGATGTCAGTCGACAAGGTCAAGTTAGTTAAGCAAAGGCTTAAAGCGGCTCAGGATAGAATGAAAAGCTATACTGATGCACACCGAAAGGAAATGGAGTATGAAGTCGGTGAGAAATTCTTCCTTAAGACATCTCCTTAGAAAGGGGTCAAGAGATTTGGCAAGAAGGGTAAGTTGAGCCCAAGATATGTGGTTCCTTATGAAATTCTTGAGAGGATTGGACCACTAGCCTATAGGTTGGCACTGCCACCGGAATTATCGTAGATTCATGATGTCTTTCATGTTTCCATGTTGAGAAGATATAGATCAGATCCCTCTCACATCATTCAGACCACTGAGGTTCAGCTGAGAGATGATTTGACTTATAAGGAGACTCTAGTGGAGATCTTGGATGCTAAGGAAAAGGTCCTCGGGAACAAGATAGTTCAACTAGTAAAAGTCCTGTAGAGAAACCATTCCATGTGGGAGCCCTTGGAAACCATGAATGAGAAGTATCCATACCTCTTCAATGACTCAGGTAAGAATTTCGAGGACAAAATTCTTTTAAGAGGAAAAGAAATGCTTGGCCCCCTCTTTAGGTAAGCATGATTTAGATAATTATGAGGATTGGATAGATGAATTTTTGGGAGTAAATTTTTTTATTTATGTCTATGTTAGTAGAATTTATTTCATGGGCTAGTTGAATTAAAGGTGGTAAAAATGCATAAAGGGATATTTTAGGTAGTTTACTTAAGGTTAAAAACACTAAGGCATAAAGGGAAGGGCAAGGTGGACTTTTCTCATTCATTAAGGGTAAAATGGGAAGGAAGAAGAGTTGTCTTCTTCCTAAAGAAGGGAAAAACGAAAATAGGTGTGAAAGAAGTGAAATACAAAAACAAGAAGTAAGCAAGAGAGGTTTCAGTGAAGTTGAGAAAAGAATGGAGTTTTGAGCTAGGTTTTATCTTTTCTTAGTCTTAAAGAGAGAGTTTGAGGTTGCTTAAGAAGGGAAAAAGAAAGAGGAAGGGAAGAGCTTTCTTTAAAGCCAATAATATAATAAATTGGTGAAGATTCAAGGTACGTTTGATTTTTATACTTTGGATATATAGAAGGGTTTTGGTTCATGAAATTTAGGAATTACATGGGCTTAAGCAATCAAGAAGGAGATCAAGAGAGGTAAGAGAAGCTAGAGGAAAGACATCCGTAAGCCAATTTCTTGAGCAAGGAAATTAAGGTAGGTTTTATGTTTATAATTTGATAATGAGCCATTATATTTTCTTTTTAGTCAAGAAAATAAAATGATTTCTCATTGCTTTATAATTGTGGCATTTGTTGCTTTTGAATGATTTGAGAAATTGCAACATGCTTGGTATTTGAATTTGGTTGATTAATTGTAAAAAGATGATGGAAGTGCATATGAAATATTTTATGTTCATGAAAAACATGTTTTGAAAATGTTCCATTTGGGCAACATGTTTACAAGTTATGAAATGCATGTTATGTGGGCTTGATTTGATCCCTTAAGTATGTAAAGTGTACTTTGACTAAAGGCTTCTCCCGCCTACCCGCTAGTGTCATGGAGCTCCTTCACGGACTCCCATAAGTTCACGGCTATGCAAAACCATTTTGTGGGATTGTGATAGTACATTCTGCTCACGGCTACATAGGACCTTTATGGGAAATGTGTAGTACGTTCTGTTTTTGGACCTACCCAAACCATTCTGATGTGTTTATGTGTTAATAATATGTTGACAAGATTAATGCATAAATGATTTACATTATTGTGAATTTGGTTGAGAATTTGAGAACTATGTTTTTTTTAAAATGCGTCAATAAGAATTTTGATGGCAAATGAACATTCTAAATGGTTTTGCTTGTTATTCGTTATAAACTTGTTACCCACGAGCTTTAAGCTCACCCCTATTCCTTCCTATGTCCAAGTGACGAGCAAGAGATTGAGTGAAAGAGAATCGAGGCATCACTCCAAATTTTGCATCTTTTTGTGTTTTAAGCTAGATTTGTAAATATAAGGCTTTAGTTGCATTTTGAGTAAATTACTGTTCATGTATCTTTTTGTATTTTGGCATTTTGAGATATTGATGTATTATAACTGAAAATGCCCATTAAAGGTTTGTAAAAACTCTTATATTTTGATGTTAATGAAGTATGTTTGTGTTTTGCCGATGATATTTCAAAATTGTACATTAAATTTTCAAGTTTTTCATAAAGGTGAGAATGTGTGTTCTGACTTTAGGAGAAATACTGTATTGATATAGTGGAATTGGACAAAGTTGTCTTCTTAGAAGTTGTAGATTATTTTTCTAGCTTTCCATTGATATATAGTATGAAATTTTTATACATTAAAGTTAAGAGATATGATCATTAGAAGTTTGTGATGTTGCTTAGGAGGGACACTCGGGACAGCTACCTTTTTTTGAAATTTTGACCCTTATATAGAGGCAAAAATTGTTTTCAAAGTCTTATGAAATTTGTAGATCTAGAAGTTTTCATCGAAACAATTTTTGAATGATCTTAATCTGGTATTTGTAGTGAAAGTTATGTCCTTTTTACTAATACAGGTTAGAAGAAGAAAAGCAGGAAGGGAGAAGTCACAATCGTGCAAATGCACGATCGCGATTCTGCAGACGTTGCGTGAAAGTCGCGATAGCGCCGCGCGTAAATGCACAATCGCGACCCGCTGATCGTATCCCCCACCAACCTGAACATGTTTCACTCTTTTGACCATAACTTTGTCATCCGACCTCTAAATGACCTGGTTTTTAAAGCATTGGATTCCTAACACATTCTTTTATCTCTCCATAAAATTTATAGATTTTGGTATTGATTCAAAAAATATTAATCGAATCAAATTGAGGGTATCAATTGGAAGAGCATGAACTGGATATTTTATTGAATATGCTTCAGTATTTTGATGATATCTTGATATGTAGAGCTCTAAATGAGATAATTATTGTTTCTAAATAAATTAGAGGCATAGAGCTACAAATTATCTGAAGAATTCAAATTTTTATTCAGACTCTAAGACTTTTAATATCTGGATGGAAGTTGAGTATAGTGTACTGTTTCGGTTTAATAACAGTCCGAAAATGTGTGGGCTATAACTTTTAGATTTTTGCACCAAATTGAATGATTTTGGTGTTATTAGAAAGTTAAGACCATGGGGAACAAATTTTCTGAAGAAGCCAAATTGAAATTCTAATTTGAGGTTTCCCAAAATATGTTCGAAAATAGGAAAAATGAGTTAGCTTTTTTAGATTGACTGGTGTGAGCATGCCACCCTTTTTGGATGTGCATCAAGATGTTAGACGTCGGTAGCGCGCCTCGCGAGAGCGGGTTGCCCAAAATTCTGCTTGTCTCTCTCTCAGTAGTTGCTCAATTCTAATCAAAGCAGCTATCAACTTGGTGAAACTGCTCATGTTGGATATGCTAGTCTTGTTTTGATCTCCATGTTCAGCCCATCTTTGAATCTCTTGCACTTATCTTCTTCGGTAGGAATCAAAGTAGTAGCATACCCTATCAACTCATTGAATCGGATCTCATATTCTGCCACTGACATCCTATCCTGCTTCAAATCCAGAAACTCTTTCATCTTCATGTCCAAGTAGATCTTGGGTTTGTAGTTCTCCTTGAAGACCCTCCGGAAGTCTTCCTACTTCAGGTTACAAGGCTTGGTGGTACTACTTGGAACAATCTTCCACCTTTAATACGTTGGGCTTTGCAGTAAGGACACTACATAGTCAAACTTCTCGTCCGGCTCGTAGTCCATCTGATTGAAAACCCTCTTTGTCTTTTCTATCCATCCTTCGGCCTCTGTAGGGTCTGTACTTTCGTAAAAGTCCACAGCCCCCTACTTCCACAACCTATCATACCTCCTCTCCCTTCTCTCCGAAACTCTAGGAGGCATTTCCTTTGGTCGAGGTACCGAAGATTCTCTACTGGCTCTTACAGATCCTAGGTCAGATGACTGTCCCACTTGATCACCTATGGCAGATGACCTATAATAGACAAGAATTTCAATCATTATCTGCATTTCTCATGATATTTCATGCTTAACATTCCTATATGTACCTATGGTACCACTAAGTGTAGCACCCCACCACCGTAGGTATGTATCGAAACACCCGGAGGACACTCCGGTACATAACCTATGATAATGGCGCACTAGAGCAGTCACTATAATCACTTAACATGGCACCATCTATCTTTATTCTCTTATAAGATATCATCAAGAAAATCACAATATTTTAAAACCAAAATTTTCCCATTTCATTTCATAAATCTGAACGTATTTACATTGTAGCTTTTAAACACCCATACATGTACATCATCATATCCTAATACAAAATATACTACAGTAAAACCTCTATAAATTAATATTGTTGGGATCATAATATTTATTGTTTTATAGAGATATTAATTAACCAATAAATTAATATTTATTAATTTAAAGAGATTTTTGTAATTGATTGAAGTTAAATTTTGATTACATCAAAAAGTATTGTATCTTAAAAAATTCATGTTTCATATTAATTGAATGAATCTAAAACATAGGTTTATTGTACATAATATTAATGAAAATTAATAAATAATTTTCATTGTTTCTTAATAATTAAGTATTATTTATTGTATTTTTACTAAAAACATTCAATGTATATATGTACGTATGATGGAGATAGAAAAATACTTTATAAACAAGATAGAAAATTTTTTGAAACCACATCCAACAATGACTCCTCATCTAAAAAGTGTCACGAAATCAACAATAACGGATCAAATACGCAAAGAATTATGTGAGTACAAGAGAGATCATTCGACATGCACTAAAAAAAATTTACAGTTGTGGCTTGAAGAAAAGTTTCATTTAAAAGTTAGTTAAGGAAAAATGAACACTAGAATCATATTTCACTAAATTGTCTTAGTTATGTTTATGTAAGTTTATATAATTATTAATTTATAATATTAATGGGATCCTATATTTACATAGGGGTATTTTGAAAATATATTATCTTATTATTTTATCGAAGTTTGTTAAATTTTTAACTGGCCCAAGTCGGGACTAGAGAAAAATATTATCTTAGAAAGTTTATTCATTTACAGTATCAATTTAAAGAGGTTCTACTCATAAAAGATAAATTACACAAAAATCTATCTCATCTTTCAATCCAAGCTGATTGTTAAGGAAAAGCAAATTGCAACTAGTTAAATAATAAAAGCTTCTAAGTCGTGAGCATTTAGTCGCTGGTAGAGTGGCAAGCATGGGATTGATGGAGCTCAGCACATCATTGACAACTTGTTTGGTGGGCTACTTTAAACCTAACTTTTCACGTAATAATCGTTACTGGGGCTGGAGAGCCTCTTTAGAATGAGATTTTTTTAAGGTTTTCTATCAACTCTTTTCTTGGCGAGGTACCATAAACTGAGTTCTTCCTTACTTGTCAAGTGAGCGACGATAATGGGGGTCCTATTTTGGAGAAATCACAGTGATGACTGGTTGTGCTTGTTTAGAAACTAAAGCAACAGGTTCTGGATCAATGTTTGTGTCGCCTTGTTTGTGACTGAGGACTTATTTAGAAGGTAAGAAGGCCCTCTCTAGCACTAGGCTTTGATTGAGGATCTATCTCCAAGCTAGTTGCAAAAATAGTTGCTGTCTGAACTAGCAACTCTTTAGAAGTTCCATTAGGGAATTTCTACTTTATGGCAATCTACGATTTGGACTTTTTTGGTAGACTTCCACTGATAACTTAACTGAGCATCCTGACAATGAACTTACCATCTTCCCAAAGTCTCACAATTTCAATCTTATCTGAAAGTTTTTGGTTTATCTTACTTGTGGATGTAGTGTTCTCATTGACTTTCCTACAATACTTGCAAGATGTTTAAGACCATGAGTATTTCAGTATTCAAGAGGTATAGTATGGAAGTTAACTTAAATGACGACGTCCTTATGATACATTTTGTCTAGCTTAATACCTGTCCCCCACTACATCAAACAGAGAGGTTTGCCTCCGAGGTGTCAAGGACCTAATTCAATTCCTGATTAACAACTGAAAATAAGAAGGAAAAAAGAAAAGATCAGCTCCGATAACTAGGACTTCGTCTTAACTATGTTTACTCCAATTATTCTTAGCCCATTTTTGAAATACTGATAAAGGAGACGTCTTATCTAAGAAACAAACATTCTGTCAACCTTAAAACTTCCAGCAGAGGAGACATAACCAAACTACCATTTGTGCAAGAGGGAGGAACATAATGAAGAGATCATCTCACCTTAGACCACTGGCGAAATAAAGAATAGAAAAGAAAACAAGACGTCGAAGAGAAAGGACCTTGAGAGGAGGTTGATAATGAAGAATCTTTAGAGACGGGAGGGCAGCAAGAGACTTGTCTTTAGGAATAGCGGCAAGAGAACAAACAAGGTAGAGAAGCTGACTGAAGATGCAAGTACTTGAAAAAGGTATGGTCCTTTTTTCTGTCCTTTAGTAAAACTAAAAGAACATAGTATCACATTAGAAATCAGATCAAGACGTAGACCATTGCAAACGTCTAACATATTATGAAAATGAATTTAATCAGACTCGAGACTAATAGTAAGCAGACGCTACAATTTATCCAACGTTAGAAAAAGGACACATCATCTGCCTTCTGCATCAGAACTAAACATGCTTACTCATTTCATTAAAGAAACAACATGGATACATCAAAATTCGGAACTGGATCCATTGAACAGTCAATCGACGCCAAATTTAATGGAGAACCAAAACTGAAGTCATCAACACTACCATTGATACTGCTATCAAACACAGGATTAAATGTTTTGAACTGATCAGACTGAATATCAGTTGATGGAAAGAAGGAGCTCTTCATTGACATGTTGCTGAAGCCTTCAATGGTAACTCCTTGACTGTAGAAACAATCATCCAGCTGTTGAAATTCCTGCAGCCGCTCTTTGTGCTGATTTTGGTCTCCGAATACAGTAATAACCCCAGGAGTTAGATTCTTATCTTGCTGAACACTTGCATTGGAATATGAAGACATAAGATCTGAAATCATTCTTTCCCCATCTTCTGGTAGTCCAAGTCGAGACAGATCCATCATACTCGCATAAGTTTGTTTCATTGGTCGAGTTGCTAGGTCACAAAGTGGTCGAGAAAACAATCCTGGATTTTCAACTCTAGATTGTAAGTTAGGCATTGCATGCCCTTGAGATGCGTCAGTTCTATACCGACAGTTCAGTTGATGATTATTTCTTGCAGTCCTGTCAAGGAACCCAAGTTGATAATCATTAAAGGGGCATTGTCGGAACTCACAAGTATATAATTTGTGTTCCAGCATCACATTTTCACTAGTTGTCTGCTTCTTTCTTTTAATACCATCCACGTTTGTTTCAAAATACTCTTGCTTGATAGATGCAGCCAGCCGCCGTCCCACTAATCCATCTTTTTGTCTAGTTCCCATTAATCTATCATTCGATCCAGTTAATGATCTCACACCAACAGAACTTATACTAAAAGGCTTGCTATCCATTTCAAAATTCAGCTCGTCATCACCGCCCTCAACATTATAATCACTCGAATCACCAATGATGAAAGAACCACTTTCCCCAGTGCACACAGGTGGAAAGCTATCTTGATACCTTTGTCGGAACAAAATTTCTTCCTTGTTAATTATGGCTAGCCAAGCAGTGCTCTCTTTGGCAGTCATCTTATCCTGCAAGCATTTAGACTGACGAACAAGCTTGCGGATCTTGGAAATGTCAGGACACATGTGCTTGATCACTGCAGTAAGAACACCAGCCTTCCAGACTTTCTTCAAATCATGAGGCTTCTTGTATGGAGGAGGACCCTGATCCTTGGGCAGACCCAACTGAGGCCACCATTCCTCATTACCTTTTGGCCACCATGGTGGGGGAACACCCTTTTCCAAAGGAAAACGCCTTTGGGGTGGATCACAGTGCTGCATTAGAGCTGATAAAAGTGAGCCAAGTGTTGTATCCTGGAGCTCTTGCAAGGCTTGAGGTGCTGATGCTACTGTAAAATAATCACCAGACTTTTCAGCGACAGAATGATCAGCCTGATATTTGGCAACAGCAGCAGGGCCATTCCGATCAAATCTAACCTTTTCCTTCCACCATGCCCTGAGATTGTCAGATGCCCCAGTCACTGGCTTCCCCTTCTCAGGAATGATCCCATACACAAAACCTTGAGCTTTACAGACTTCCACCATTTTCAGCATGTACTTCAAGATACCGTCTTGTGCACGCGACATCTTCTTCCTTAGTGCTTGCTCATGGGACTGGCGCTGCTTTGCATTGTTAACACCCTCCTTACGGTTATTCTGATCCTTAAGTCGAATCAAAAGCAGCCGGTCTCTCCACATCCGCCTTTGAAGTTCATCAATATCTATATCTTCATCGCCATAACTCTCCTCTATTTCTGGTCCTGGTTCATGTTCCAGAGAAAAATCTCCCTCACACATAGGGGCAGAGCTAATACGGAAGTTGCCACAAAAATCCAGTTCTTCAAGAATTCCCATCTGAAGCATGTAACAGTAATGGACAAGGTCCAACTACAGGTCTGTCAATTAAAGTAAACGAAAAATATGAGTTCAGTAATTTTCCCTATCAATCCTAACAGAATCTCGTAACTTGCAAGCTATTGGATAATTTTCATGCCTTGCAGTGCAAGAACTGTAACGCAGCCAACAATAACCGAATTCAAGCTACCAAAAACCAAATTAAAAAAAAAATCCTTGCAAGACATGCAATTATAATTGCTAGAGCGAATGGTTGCATAGGCCCAGGAAGCAAAATAATGGAATCTGCCTGGTAACGCAAGTGGATCATAGTTTAGATAAAGTGACAGATAGCACAAGAAGCAAATACTGAAAACTACCTGAACCTGAATGATGATTGATTAGGCAATTCCATCAGAAGGAAAAAAAAATATACTAGTTCTTAATTTAGTTCACTAATTAAGATATTATCCTAGTATGACAAATCCCTGCCACAATCTTCTTTCCAATAGTGCGTTAATTCTAAGCTCTACTAGCTAGGTGCGAGAACATACAGCAGAGAGAAGAAAAGAAGAAAACCTCGCAGAAATTAAATTTGGAACGTAAGAAGTATTATAATTGAGCAAATGCAATTCATGGCAGGTTGAGAAAAACAAGTCATAAAGGGAAATCCTACACAATAGAATAAAGGCGACAACACAGCTAATGTTCAACAGATACATACAGATGAACCATAACAAACGAGAGCCCAACAGCAGAGTGCATACGTAAAATGAATTAAATGAAAATTCAGATGGAGTGAAGTGTTTGGGGGGGTGGGGGGATATACACGTATACAGAAGAAGCTAATAGAAACGGAACCAAACAGAAACAGAGTTCACGAATGAATGAAGACATTAAAGAAAAAAGAAGATGGGAAGATTCACAGAAACTGTACCGATGGAAATAGAAAAGATGATAATTGAGAGGGAAGAAGTGGATGTCTCTGAAGAGGAATGGGGCTGAGGAGTTAGACAAGCAAAAGATGATGAAAGAGTCGGTTGTTTTTATATGCATGAATGTCAAATGTGAGAGCTCTTAAATTTAGAAAGGAACCGACATCAGAGTTATTGTCATGGGTTATGTTGTTTGGCTATCCGAGTGTCAACCGTGGGGCTTTCCTTTTCATTGTAATTACCGTGTTCTTGTACTATTAATTTTTTTTCTTTTTTCCAAAAGTTTGATACTTTATAATTATACTTTAATTTCGAAATATTGATTAATTGTATAATTAAATACAAAAATGCAAACAATATAATAATACAAATAAATAATAAAGAGAAAAAAAGATAAGGTAATATAAAATAACGTATATATAGAATATGCCAAAAATGCAAACAATACAATAATACAAATAAATAATAAAGAGAAAAACAGATAAGGTATATGTAAAATATCGTATATATAGAATATGCCAATGATTAACAATAAATGGTAGGATAAAAATATGTACTAAAAAAGACATGTATAAGAGTAACTCCAATCAGGCATGTCATTATCTTAATTATGATAAGCAGAAAACTAACTAGGCTAAACTAATTAGGAGGTAAATACGATACAGTAAATGCAAAGGATAGGATTTAATATAACCTATAAGAACGCAAATGTCCTCTTTAAGAGAGATTCTTTATCTGTATTATAGTATGCTAAATTTTTCTATTGCGGGCTAAGTCTTCGGTAAGATCCGACCTAGTCATATCATTTTTTATCACTTCCTCATGAATCTTTGTAGGCCTTCCTTTTTTCCTTCTATAGTCTCTAAGTATTATTTTCTCGTATCTTCTCACTAGAGCATCAGGATGTCTCCTTTTAATATGTTGGAACTACTTAAACCTTGTTTCTCTCAATTTGTCATTAAGTATATATACTAAGAGCGAACGCGATGGACGACCACGCAATCCATCCCGTTCGTCCATTTTATCTAACGGCTGATATTTTTTCCTCGTCTCTTCTCTCTTATAGATCTCACACAATCTTTTGGGCGAATCTTCTGTTT
>JANIJH010000005.1:54501260-54518106 GCA_024520975.1 Erythroxylum areolatum
AAAAAATATTTTTGTATTATTGTAATATTTTAAATACTTTGTATTATTCTTAATTTTATAATTGTATGATGATAATTTTCTTTATTTATATTAATTGTGGTTATTATTTATATGTAAAATATTTAAATATTATTGTTATTTCATATTAATTGTCATTATTATTTATTATTAAGATTTTTGAAAGCATGGTTGATATAACTGTATAATATACCAATATGGACTATTTTGCAATTTTTAAAAATTTTAGGGATTATTTCATAAATTTAAAATATTTTCTGAAACGATACCAGTACAATTCCGTTCCAGAGCTCAATCCGGTACGGTATTCATATCATTGCGTGTAGTAGAATAGGAAAAAAAACTTTTATATCTATCTTTATAGACGTAATTTTTATAGTTAAATTATCATCTTTTTGTATCTAATAAGAGTTTTTCTTAAACAATCATCTATTTAACAATTGAAAAAATGAATCTTTGTTCTCTATAAGCAACTTGTCTCTACACAACCCAACTAAAGAACACAACTATATTATCACATCCTTCTTATAGACATGATAAATTCACAATAATCTTCAAAAATAAACACTTTGAATTCGTCATAAAAGTGAATCTTTTAACATCTCATGCCCTTTCAACTATACCTTAAATCTATTAAGAAAGGCACTAGTTCTAATTGGATATACTATCATGAGATTTGAACCTTTCTAATTTTATCTTATTCTCACCGCTTACCTTCAAAACTATTCTTCTATAAGTGTATATTGAAACAAACTTTATTGAATAGGGTCTATACAATTATGTCCAACCTATTAGAAATCTCACAACCTTTTATTATCCGATCTAGTTTTAAAATTAACGGATAATATATGCTTCAACTAAACAGTACACACAAAATTATTAACTTTGATTCTTTCAAAGTCTTACCATTCCATATCTTATATGAAATTATGTTAATTGATTTAACTAAAACTATCAAAGGTAAGTTGTTATATTAGACTTAGCTATAAAAGAAATAAATATCATACAAATTCATACTATTATGGAATATAATTGTGGAAGTATTTAATAGATAATCTCATTCCCTATAGATAACTAAAAAATTTAAATCTCTCCACATGGATCTTATTGAAGTACTTCAACGTTCTCGATACTTTTTTCTAGTTAGATTTAAATAATTTAGACTTTTTAAAATTTAAAGCAGTACTTCATTTAATAAATATGACTATATTAATAAAGACACTAATTATTACATCTCATGCATCATATGTATAAGATTTAACAATTTACTACCTTTGTCGTCTTTTCACCAAAGATTGACTTGGTTATTCTTCAACCAAATAAGTTTCATAAGTTTTATATGATTCATAATTAAAAGGATACATATATACTTTTATTTAATTTTATGAATCTCATTATGTTAATTTAACCAACATGGCATAAATGATAATCCTATTTATCTAACATTGTATAGTCCTATTTAGGTTAAAGCGGCATTGAATTTGCTCAACAAGCCTCATAATAAATAAAACTTTTGCCTATTCTATAACAATGGAAAACAACAATTATATTCAAAATATATACTTAATATTTGAACAAGTAATTTAGTTTATTCATCTCATCAAATATAAAATTACATATCATAATATCATGAAAATAAAATATGCAATCAAATATAAACCAAAATGTATCAAACATATTAATACCATGCAAGCTAATCAAAATATACGTATGAAACATTAAGCTTTGGTTGATTTTAGTTATTAATCTTCATAATCTAAAATAATAATTTCAACTACATAGATATTATATTAGATTAAATTCCTAATTAATTAGAAAATATTTCTTTAATAAATTAACTGAAAACTATTTTCAAAATATTGAAAAAAGCTCCTTTTATCAATATATAAATGAAAATATTTTCAAATTTAATTGAGAAAATACCTTTTCTAACAAATCAAGAAACTTATTATTCTAATTATGAAGAAACATTATCTAAATAAATAGAATAATTATTATTTAAATAAATAAACTAAGTTTATTTCAATCAAATTAAAATAAATAAATTTAATTAAGAAACACCTCTCTTAATTACTTAAAATAATGTTCCTAATTTTAAGGAGTCTAATTAACTAATTAATTGAAATATAATTGAAATATAGTTAATTTTAATCATAAAAACAACTTTTCTAATATAAGATACTTTGGAGATCTAAGCAAAAGAATCACTTATACAATCATCATAATGAGAATCTTCATAGGCACGCAAGTAATGTTTCAAATAGAATTATCATACGGGATTAGTTTAGTAAATTTATTCTCTAATAAACTCAAGTATTTGTTTAACTATCTTTATACTTTCGTCTTTAAGATTGACTTTTTCCTTTATAAGGAAGAAATATAATGTGTACCTATCTTTTTATGTTTTATTAATATCCAATCTCAATAAAACAATGATTAGGAACAATCTAGAATTACGACAATATAGATCTCATAATTATGAACTCATCATAATTTTTTTTACGAATTTTAACATATGCATCTGAATATATATAAGACAAAGAATTCCTATCACTACAAGAAAAATTGAATTTAATGACAGAAATTACCGACAAAATGTCTACACATTCTGTCGGAAAGCTTAATTAGCGAAGGAATTTACCGACGAACCAAGGCGTTGGAGATATGTTGTAGGTAATAATTTGCAACAAACAACAAAATGTTCGTTGCAAATTTACCGATAAAAATTTTGTGTACCGTTAGTGAATATACTGATGGTTATTATATGTTGTCTTCGATCGATAAACTTACCGATGATGAAGATTTGTCCGTCGGAAAAATTGCCGACAGATTTGGTTATTCCGTCGGTAAATTCATATTGTCATTACTAATAGTTTTCTTGTTTTTCTGTCGGTAAATTTACTAAATAGTAGTTTTTAAAAATTTCCTTGCATTAATTTTTATTTGATGATATTATGATTGATGCATAATTTAAACAGTTATGAGATATTTGTTGATAATATTTGATTTGTTTCAACATTTAATTTGTTAAAACAAAAGGTTGATTGATGATATAAAGTAAAAATTATCTTAATTGATAATAAAAAATTATTTTGTACAAAATAAGTATTTGCAATTCATACAAAATGACTACAAGGACATTATTCATTTGGTGACTGTGGATGCTCTGATTGCTGCGATGAGGTGCTACACCTCCCCTTCAACTCATCCATAATATTACGGAGCTGAGTTATATACTCCATCAACTGTTGCAACTGAGTTGCCAATGTTTGCACTGTGCTTCGAAACTCATTGACTTCATTGGTTATCGACCGCCTACTAGATGTTGTTGTACTGGATGTAGAGGATTGCAAATAATATGTGTTCACAAATGAACCTAAGCCGAATATCCTTCCACGATGGCCTCTACGATCCACTGCATGAAGATAGGTTTGAGTCTCATCAACTTCTTCAGAATGTTGAGACTGTCGTTAAATACTTTCTTGTATTTGGTCCTATCATAAAACAATAATTATGTTAGTAAGTAATAATTATTAAGCAATAATATTAAAGCATAAATTTTACATACATTTAGTTCTCTACATCAGGTATTGACGAAGATTTCACCATCATGCTTTTTAGTGTGAGTGTTCAAAAAGAGTTGACGGGGTGTAGGTTTCGTGCCCATAGACTTTTCCTTCTTCAAAATAAAATGTTTTAAGTGATCTACAATTTATAACATTATCATTCTTCATAATATACATATTTTAATTCAAAAATTCACACATCAAATTAAGTTAAAATACACCAAAGTAAAAAAAACAGAATATAAATGTAAACTGTAGATACTTACAAGCCTCTCTGTATACTCATAGTGGGTAATAGATCACCTAGCATGTATGAGAAGACTCTCTCCCCTAGTCCTCCACGTCTGATGGTAGAATTACACTCTAAAATGGACATTGCCTCGGGTGATATCTAATACTACTGCCAACGACTTCATATTTGTTCAGAAATATAAGGCAGTCGTACACCAGTCTTGTGTATCGCACGAACAAAGTCTTGATAACATATACGTGCTCGTCTCTCCCATGTTTTATAAATGACCATGTCAAATTCAGAATCCCAAAAAAAATTCTTTCTGAAATAAAATGAAAAACATACGTTAAGTATTTTTAATGTAATAATATTTATATAATAAATGTATAAAATCAATTTAAAAACAAAAAATATTTTTTTAACCTCAAACTCCTTATAGTAAAATTCCTTTGTCACCTGAGAGATATTCTTCCATATATAACCCTCAACATCAATCTTCTCCTTGAATTTGGATATCATGTTTCTTGAGCCTGATCTAGACGAAATCAACCTAATATTAAAACGATTAATTTTATACCATTCTTAAATTTAAGCCCATAACTTAATTATAAACATATGGTGTTTCATGTATGTTCATTTACAGATTGTTGACAATTGTGATGTAAGTTCTTCCATCAACTCCCTCAGCTCCAGGATGGAGGTCTCCTCCGTCATCTACATCGTCTGTCCCTGATATCTCTATTAATATAGGGGTGGTGGATGGTGTAGTTGCAGGTACGAAAGGTGATGCCTTATCTTTAAGTGTAGTAGTAGCTAGAGGTACAGCATCTGATTCTGTTGTAGCTGCAGAATGTGATGCTTCACCTGGACAGTAACTGGCTCCAAATCGTGGTTTGAACCTTGGACATATTATATCTTATTTTCTCTTTGGCATATTTCAACCTGAAATTCATATCCCATCCTTTGAATTAATATTTCCCATTTTCATCTTAGTGTGTTTATGATACTCTTACAACAGCTCTATCAAATTTGCGACGGTAGTGATATCTATCGTTAAATATGAAGGGAAATTATTCCGACAAAATTTGCGATGGGCTTTAGCTACAGTATAAAATGTTCGTCAGTAAAGATTCCATATTCTACTATATAATGGAAGTACCCGTAATTTTATGGATGTTTCAATGATAAAAAAGAGAAAATGTGATATGAAGGAAATTAATCCACTTCAGATCATAATGGGAGGAGGATTAAAAATGACTTATAACCAACATTGCATGAACTTTACATTGTTTATGCAGGGGCTAAAATTCACCACTAATTCCTTAGAGATAACTTTAAGAGGTTGTGATGTTGTGTTAGGAATGTGATGGTTAGTATGGTTGAATGACATTTTATGCAATTTTAAAAAAATGAACTTCAAATGGGAGGGAAACTAGTTACCTTGGATGACAATCCAAACAAGGGATCTAAGGTAGTTTCAAGGAGTGAATTTCATAAGAGGGATAATTCTATATAATGCAATTAACATATCCTATAGAACGTCAACTGTAACAAGTCGATATTAAAGAAAAATTAATGTAATGATTTCAATGAGATTAATGGAATCTTAGTTTACTATGATGATGAATTTATCCAACAACACATGGCTCACTAGGTTCTGTTTGTTATAGAGTTGAAGTGAAATGCAAGTAATTTTGACCTACCATGAGTTGTGTCCTTTTCAGGCTTAGATTCAATTCAATAGGGCTACACGAATTCTCTAATCAGTTTTTAACAATGATTGAATAAAAATAGATCTTTAAGATGGCCTGAAGTTGGCATGTAGAAGTAGTTGTGCCTTAAGTAACTCTTTGAGGTTCATCTCCTTTACAAGAAAATTATTAATGAAATAATTTAATTTATGCTAAATAAAATTAATTATATTAAAACTATAACATAATTAATTATTAATTAAACACCTAATAAGCAAAACTCATAATTATCATCCTTCTGCTTCCCCAACATCGCTGGCATTCTTTTTCACCCCTTTTCATTGTTTCCCTCTAATCTCTACGTAGCTTAACTCTCTATTCTCTTATATGGTAACTAGGAATTACTCAATCTCCTTTCCCTTCTTTACAACCACGTATTCCACTTCTTTGAAATTATGAAATTCATACTCAAAAAGAACTGAAAATAAAGAACTAAATAATCACTTATAGTATTGCTTCTATGTCTTAATATTTTAATCTCCTACTTTATTAACAAAATCCTTGAAATAATAGCGATATATCCTTACTATAGCCCTATGCGAATTGGAAGAGAGTAAATTTCACAGTCCAATCACTGTGGATTAGTATTCAAGCATGGAAGTGTGTTCTTCACTTGTGTGTATATATATATATTCAAGCACGGAATTGTGTTCTTCACTTGTGTGTGTGTGTGTGTGTGTATGTAACCTGGCTAATACCTGTCCACTGCACCAATCAACAATCTCTCTTCAATCCCTCCTCCATTTCAGTTGCTCATACACAAATCTCTTTCAAGAACTAAGGCATATCATATTATAATATAATCTAAGCATAATGCATTACAAAAATATCAATTTACGTTACATCATATTCCAAAAAAAATTATTTAGGTTAGACTGAATAGTGCCTCCCTACACTAACTTATAGCTCATTGGTGAATGAGATACCCAATCCTATTATCAAAAGGGCTGAGGCGATTAGAAAAAGAGATCATGTTTCCCCTTATCTATTTGCTCAAAAAATGGGGTTTGTGTAGCTGCAAAATATATAACTTATTAATGCCATAATGTTCAAGCTGAGATGAAGTAATAAGCAGTACAAGAAAGTAACAAAGCAACATTACAAGAAATAGTTGTATGAAGTTGGAGTTTAAGTGCTAGCATTTTTTGGGGAAGAGAGGTTTCTAATGAGAACTTATAAGTACTAGTTGTAGACTAAGAAATACGGACTATACTAGATTTTGAGAAATATCAATTTACCATTTCGATCATTAGAGTAACATTTCTCTATAAACCTATCAGATAGTACAAAAATGTCTCAATCGAGAGAGAGAATTTTTAATTCACCAAGTGAAGGAGACTAATGTAAGATGCTTAAGAGATGAATTATTGGAGAGGGTTGAGCGTCACAAACTAGCATGTTAGTTATAAACGATCGTAACAAGATATTAGCCCAAGTATAACATTAGAGTTACGCTTACCTCTGTAGCTATAAAACAACCGATTGAATTTTAAAAAGTATTACTATAATAATTTATTTTACTATATTTAATAAAATTTTTATTTAAATTTTATATGAAAAGTCATTTCAATTTGCAAATTTTTAGTTGAAATCCATGTTATTATTTACCCTTTTCGTTTCATTATTTAGTTCAGTATATCAGACAATATTTTAGAGTATATTGAGTAAATAGATCTTTTAAATTCAAATAATTTAACCATGTACATCTACATTTATAATTGCACCACAATGTTTTTCTTTATATTATGCTAAATTTCATTTGAATACAATTTATTTTGCATATATCACATAAAAGTTTGTGACATTTTGTAGCAGCTTCCATATACTGCAATAACCTTTTTTACTAAAATTAACAAAAAAATAAGATTAAGTACATAGAGACTCTTTGTAGTTTGAATTTTTTATTTAAAACACTATCACGTACCTTTTATTGTTTAACTATTATAAAACTCCTTTAATCATATTTGATTAATTTTAATCAATTTTTTAAATTGTGTATTATTAAAATTAATATATCCTAATATGATGTCGTTTTGAAGTTACAAATTGTCTAGTAATTAAACAATATTACATGAGGGTAAATAATAATTTCTAAAATATAATGATTAAAATAAAAAAATAATAAATCACAATAGATTCCAACATAATTAACTCATAAAAATATATGTTTTGGTTAGAAAGTTTATTGCATTTGCTGCATGGTTTGGTTGTCAAGCTGCTGCACTCAGGTTGGAGCATGCACAACCTTGTAGAGCAGTTGAAGTGTTGTTAGCCCGTAAAAGATCGAGGCTCCAACTTACTTGAAGTTGTTCCAGCCAATCTAAAGCCTCTGTACTTTTGTTTTAGGATTCATTGCTAAGCGCAAATTGGTTTTGGATTTTAATGCGCTGGTTTATCAAAGTAGGGTAAAATGAGACGGGAAAGTTTTGAAACAAAACCATGGCTTGAAGTTGAAATTTTATGAGGAATTTGACAAAGCCACGAGTCAATGTAGCAAACCTGTCATGCCTTCCACTACAAGCTTCCTACAATCTTTTAAAGGGAAACTGGCTCCTGATAAATGATGGTTACTTGATGCTTGGCAAATTGGTTGCTACAATCTTGTATGACATGCTCGCGAGCAGAAATGATTTAACATTCAATTCATTCTCAAAATTGTAGGCAGTTGCATTTTATTACAAAATATGTTTAAATTCTTTAATCGGACGAGTTTTGTTGTATAGTGAGGGAGTTTTGGAGTAACCAAAAAAAGTTGTCACAAAAATAGCCTTTGTTAAAATACAAGGAAAAGGTAGGATACATCAATGACTCTTTCCAAATTCTCGCAAAGCCAACCACTAT
Source organism: Erythroxylum areolatum (assembly GCA_024520975.1). Classification (NCBI taxonomy): domain Eukaryota; kingdom Viridiplantae; phylum Streptophyta; class Magnoliopsida; order Malpighiales; family Erythroxylaceae; genus Erythroxylum; species Erythroxylum areolatum. The sequence continues at coordinate 54,509,669 of JANIJH010000005.1, forward strand.
GAAGAGGGCTTTCTCATCTCGCAGTCTAGTATTTACACCTCCTGGTATTGGGAACAATCAATCCTTTTCAACTCTTTCATAATGCCCCAAGATCGGATCTCAAAGTTGAAGTGAGAGACTATTCCAGGAATGCACATTAAAAAATCCCTTTCAAAGCATCGAATTCGATGCTTGATTCTTCAATTGAAATGGATGAGAGCCTTGTACACCGAGTTTGTTGACTTTTGACTTTAGTGTGTAATGACTTAACTGGACTTAATTGTTCAAAATCCATAGCCTGAAAGTTTACTTGTTCATTTTCAACATGAAACACAAGGAAGTTGTTTTAATTATTCAGGAAACAACATTACAAAAGAAAGGAGCATCTTTTGCAACATAACAAACTCGAAGACATTATTTAACAAAATATGGACTTCCACCAAACAAAATATCTGAAAAGAATGGATTGGAGAATCCAGGCTCAGAATCATATAGGCTTTCAAATGTAAATTAACTAGTTCATCCAAATGGAGGGGGGGGAGGGGATTTAAAGAGTTTCTCACAGCTTGACAATGGCAAAAAGCCTGTACAGTATAGGCCTAGTCTAGAGTTCACCCATGAGAACGGCCCTTCAAGGAATATTTCCCATTCTACAGGTCGATATGATGTTCAATTTGATAGTAGCTATGTTGGTCGGTTCATTAGTACCTGCCAATCAAAGAAATATTGTGAAATGAAATTGGAGAAAGCGTCAGAGGACACACGTTTTGCAATCTGTTTCCAGCAGTCACTAGTATAGGATACTAAAATCATTAAACAACTCACCTTCCTATATATTGCAACCAAATAAAAAACCAATTATCTTCTACTTAAGGCAATCGCTGTTCACTTGCAGCTCTTATGTTAAAGCCTAACGGTCCCTTCTTTGACTCAGCTTCAGGAACCTCTACATCCACCAGAAATCTTCCACATACAGGCCGGTGATCAGAAAACTGAGACTCCCAACGCACATAAGCAATTTGCCGTATTCCCCCACCACACCAAAGTATTCTGTCGCACCTGGAAATCTCGGATATTCAAGAACCATAGCAAACTGTGTAGTTTAGGAAAATATGGACAAAGAAATGGCAGCAATGGTACCAAGCGGGATTTCTTCTTTTAGTTTTCTTTTCTATTCTTTCCCCTGCATATAAATCTGAATTGTAAGAGTACTTGTAGGTAGGTGCAAAGAAGATCTTTCCCTCCTTCCATCCCCTGAACACACGTCCTGCTTCCCTTTCTATTTTCAGCTGTCAAAACATGTTTTTGGAATGATGATAGAAAAGCCCAACCTAGGCATGTATACCTATGAAGACAAACTATCAAATTGCAGAGCTTTGACTTGCACAAGATTTTAATCCAAGCACTAGTATTTTTGTTCACAGGATTGAATTTTAACCGTCCATATTTAATGTATATGGTAACAACCCTGTGAAAAAGGAAACCAGCCTCCCCATATAAGTAATCCTAAACCAGAGATCATCTCTTTTTGGTCAAAAAATACATAGAATAATGTGATGATCTTTGAAACTTTTCTCAATGGACACATCATAAATTACTTTGCAAAGAATTGAATACATTCCGTTGCTCAATTTTCTGTATTCAAACATAATAGCCATTATTCCATTTGAATTAGAGCATTGTACCTGATCTTTGTCAAAAAGCGCATCCCAGTCCTGCTGCTCCAGAAGTTTCCGAGTCTCAGAGTAGCTCAAGGCTATTCTATAGTTCAAGTCCCCTAACCATATGATGCGACTAGGGCCAATTGTTCAGCTAGAAATCAGGTTTAACAGAAATGGCAGAAGAAAAGAAAATGCAACTCTTCATTCAAAGATTTTTGAAGGGCTTACTCATGTTCAATTATTTTTTCAGGAACTCGACTATGTGGTGATTTGCAAATCCTTGGAAATTGTGTGTTCTTAAGGATCTCTATGACATCCGAATTTCTCCTATGCTCATCTCCTTCTTTCTCACCTGATGCCAAGTGACTGCACACAAAGCAGAAACTTGTCTGATAGAAAGTCATGCTAACAGATATACATCCCTGCAACAAGACAATCAACTCTAAATTAGAGATCAAAATAGTAGATCAAAGAGAAAGTCTAAATGATTAACATTAACGATCCAGAGGCACATAATTTTGCATGATTATATATCTTGATAATACCTTGTTTCCAAGGTAGCCCATGATTCCACGACCAACAGAAGAGATTCTCAAGTGACTTATATGTGGAGCAAGGTCTCTCTTCACCCAAATTGTAAGAAAAATTCCAACCATTTGTTTTCCAACTATAAGGCTGTACTTCATCTGATCAACACCAGCAGAAATGGGGATTTCTGAAGATACATAACTGCTTAATCCATCATCCTCCTCCTCAGATGAGAGATCTTCTTCAGTTTTGTTAGTTTGTGGACACCAAAGACAAAATTCCTTGCTAGACTTTCTTTCTAATATTGGAGAACAATTGCAAGCTTTCAGCCGCTTTCGACTCTCTGTCCTGAAACTTTTGCAGATCTTTCTAAGAGAAGGCTTCTGGAAGAGAATTGATTTTAGAGATCTCGATGACACATTGAATGATTCATTCAATGACTGATTTATTAAAGCTAGCCATTTGGCAGCAGGCTCATTGTCTTCTACCACAAGCACATTTCCAGCATTTAAGGGAACTATTTCCTGAAAACTGCAGTGAGAAAAAAGGTGAGAAGAAAGAAAGCATAATCAAATGTTTATAGAAAGAATTTTTAGTAGAAAATAAAAACAACATGAAGGGGATTGTATTGAATAGAATTTTGTTATTCAGCACAACAATTGGAATTAAAACTCTTCTCTTTGAGATGAAATAAACCAGTCTATGTGCATGCAACTTCAAGCAAGCATTGAAATTGCAGTCTTACAGAAAGTTCACATTCCATCAGATGAGAAAACACAAGGAAACAGATCAACAACAGTATTAATTGTTAAGTACTTTAGCTAGATCATGCTTGAGAAGGGCACATAGTAATATAAGGCAAAAACAAAGTCCTTTATCGTGGACTTCAGTCAAATCTTTCTGTCAAAAAAGATGGAAGGAGAGAAAGAAAGGTAGAATACCCCAAAACATATACGTCTGATGGATTGTGAACCTGAAGAAAATTGTCCAGATTGAGGCCATCATGTGGTGATTTACCTCCTACATTCCATGTCGCCACAAAAACTCTAGGCAAGGAGGAAAATTGATAAGAAATTTTAGTTCCTATTCCATGAGTAATAAAAATGATGAGTTAAGTGATCAACTGTCAAAAAAGATGATGATTTAAGAAGTAAGTAGTCGTTAAAGTGTCACCTGAATGACTGAGATTGATTGATTGGCATGGGAACAATGAAATTGTTCAAAAATAAAGACTCGAGTGCTGAATCAGAATGCTCTTCTGCAATTAGGAAGAAGCAGAGATAAATGGTAATAAGAAACACAAGGAAAACGATGCAAAAACAATACCACTCAAGACCACTGCTCAATAGGCTAGGAAAAAAAGTTTACAAATTGCTGGTGGTAGGTGCAACCTCCAAGCAGTCCTCAGACTCTAGCACTTGTATGAAAACAGATAAGAAGTACTTATAATAGGAAAGGAACTGGAAGATAAGAAACAAACACCCCAGTTGGGTCACAGAGAAACAGAGAATAGAGATATTGTTCAATCCAGCATTGTATACGGCTTCAAACATGAATATATTCCCATTGTTGGAGCAAATTGCAATTATATTCTTTATTTCACATCATTTCAACTACTGCTGCTCTTGTCCTTACCCAGCCTTTTTGAAATCGTAATCTCCACATGATTTGCTTACAAAATTAAAATTTATTCGGGAACAGTGTAAAGGTACAAAGATAGTTTCATCAAAGGCCAAAAGTATCTCATTCCTAACCCAAATAAAGGAAAGGAATGGCATTTTATAGTAATTAACTAAAAGATTAATTCCGTTTATAAGGATCTTCCCCTGATAAAGGGACGATTCTTTTCACACCATTGATAACCAAATGGAAACATTGAAAACAAGAAAAACAGCAATGTCATAGCTCATACCGCAAGAATCAAGTGAAGATTTCTTCTCTTTCCTCCCATTTCCATCCTTTGACCAGAAAAATCTCTCTAGAAAAGACTGTAAAATGCAACAGAAGCGCAAAAACCAGAAGTTAAAAGAGAGATTCAACTAGTTTTGGATAGAACCTCGAGATGAATGGTGGATGTCATAATGCTTCTATGGTGTAGATGTCACAGATATGTACTATAAAAGCCAACATCCCGCCGACGGATGGCCCAATGGGTGCTTTAGAGAATATCAGAAGAAGAAAAGAAAAGAATTGATACAACCAGAAACCAACCTTGCTTTTCTGGTCTTGATTCCTTAATGTCATGTCCGACGCGACTTTATTGTGAGAACCTCAACGACCTAAATCCTAGACCTTCAATTTTTGATTGGAAAACAGTCAATGCATTAGAACAAGCCAGTTACGAAGTCTAATGATTCAGTCAATCGAAGATTAAATCCACATCTTTTCAGCAATCATAAGGACATGAACACCCAAAAGAAATAAACAAAACGCAAGAATGGAACCAAAACGAAAATCAAACCCAATAACCATAATCAGAATTACCCAGAAAGGAAAATCAAAATGCAACATCTAAGCACGTGTGATGGCTGCGGCAAAAAGTCAACCTTCTTGGCTGATATCTACCACGCTTTCATCCAGTAAAAGGATTGACAGGCAACGAAACCAGAAAAGGGTAAAAGGAACCTGAGTATTCCCGTCCTAAAACTGCCAACTATTTATTACTGACGACCAAATTGTGGTCTTCACCGGTGTGATGATTGTTTTACGTGCGCATATTTTCTGGGTTTCTTTTATTATTATACTTTTATACGTTTTACAAGCTCCTTTCTTGGTCCGTTTCTTTCTCAAATTTCGAAGTTTCCGAAGTGGGTTCCTCGTGAAAAGGTGCGCCTTCTAAATGTCCTCAAGAACGTAACTTTGAGGTCCATAGAGAAAAGGTGTGCCTTCTAATACCAAAAATAAGTTAATAAAAACCCTCAAAACCCGACAAAAACAAAAAAAGAAAAGAGTGTATGTTGTTAGTATCCTGTAAGACTGGACCGAAGAAAAAAAAAGTTGCTTGCTTTTGTCCTACTTCTGTTATGTAAAGATTGTTCCATCCTTAAGAGAGAAGTCGAAGAACTTTGAAGTGGGAAGAAGGGGAAAAAGCAAGGGACGCAAGATGCTCCGTTGCTAAAGTTGGTGTGCCTCTATTTCGGTAACAATTTTTTTACGCTGCATTTAATAATAAATGAAAGGTGGTTTGTTTTCTCAGTAAATAAGGGGGACGTGGAGCCCACGTCCTATGTGTAAGTGTGGAGACACAAACAGAAGAAAGTGTTTCCCGGCAGTCCGGCAGTTTCTAGTAGGGGCGTTGTTCCCAGGAAGGATGTGCTGGTCTTGTCTTGGTCCCAAGGTTTGGACTTTGGACCGGCGCCTCTCTCTCTTTCCCACGTCTTCTTCTTTTTTACATTTTTAAATTTCTCTAATTCTCTGTAAGACGATGCACAATAAAAAGTGTTGTGTCGTCTTGTTGAAGCAGACCACAGATGATGTTGGTCAATGATAATTCCAAACTGCTTTTTCCATTGATTAAGAGGTTGGAACCATTTTAAGAAACCTATTATCAACCGATTTGCCTCCCATCACCTTTGATGAGTTGTAGCTCATCCTAACCATTTACGGCTAAGTCCGCCTTACTGCTTATACTTAAAATTAACTATAATTTGAAAACAAAAAATAGTGTTAGAAGAAATTTAAAAAGAAATTAGGCAGTCGAGCGTTGTCAGTCAAAAACAGTAAACCTTGAGGCTTGAATGATGAGTTTATTATTACAAAAAATTGGTAGGTTTCAACGGACAAAATGGGGGCCAAAGACAAGACAACCTCTACTAAGTTAAGATTTCTAGTCTTGTGCTTGGGAACTTTTGGGATTTCTAATCTTGTGCTTCGAAACTTTCTGGCGGTCAAAGCTCTTGTACTTTCCGACGACGAGGGACCTCTTTGATTTAGTTAATTGCATTGAGCATCACATCAAAAAGTTTCATGAAAACAATTGCTTTTTTAGTCCAATTGACTAAGATATCATATTATAAATGAAATGGTTAGTTGCTTTCAATTTCGTCATTTGCAGAGCGGGTAATTTGTAGGAGTTATTTTGCAGTTTGGATAGGATTATTTTGGATGGATGATCCAAATTCATTATTTTGTTAGTAACTTGTAGTGGATAAGCACTTATTAGACATGGATCCAATCGGGCTCTTTAATTGCTTTTTTAAGTCATCCTTCTACTTGAAAATTTTTAAAATATCTCGATATTGATATATTTTAATACTAATTATGATGTGTTTTAATCATTGGTAACTTAATTAGTAATCATTAAATATAATATAAATTACAAAAATGTAGTTAAATAATCAATATATAATTTATCACTCTAATCAAAGATATTGTTTCATTATTTTTAATTAGTATTAATTTGAGAAATCTTTGATCAGGATAGAATCACACTTGCAACATGGTTTTCAAATATCATTAAAGGAGACGGTTACTACTATTGGAGAATTAGTACTATTAGATTCAAACAAAGTAGACATTAATTTCACATTCTGTCTAATTAGAACATTATATAATGAAATGTTTAATTATATAAAAATATCATATATATAAAGATTAGTGAAAACTACTTTGACGTTCATAATATTTAGATAGTCATGATATATAGCTAAATGTCAATTTTGATTTATGAACATAAATTATTTAATCAGAATATTAAAAATCAATTCTACATATAATTTGTGATTATATGTAAAGATATTAAAGGCCTAAAATTTTCATTATTGCTGAAACCTTCAAGCATATGAAATGCTTTGTTAGTAGCTAATGATTAATAAGCCATAGGCTCCTTAAATTGGGGATGTGATCCTCTTATCCATCAACTCTGTACCAATCCTATGTCAACCTATCTCAACCATCCAATCCTATGTCAACCTATCTCAACCATTCAATGGATGGTTGAGATAGGTTGACATAGGATTGATACAGGATTAGTGGACCAAGTAATTTGAGGGGCTTAAATTGTATGCTGGTTTCTTTCTAAATAATTCTAGAAGCAGAAAAACTTTCTTGATTATCCAAAATCGCAACGATAATCTCTTACAACTTTACTAATTAGTGGCATCTATTAACAAGCCACAGCACTTACTCAAGAAAGCAAATGCATAAGCAAACATAAAGCTAAAGGAAAATGTACATTCATGCTTTAACTTAAGATAACAAATTCACCGGTCTCTTTAATATTTTAATTATTTCATTGGTTTTCTGTTTCTCATATAAAGACGCCTTCGAAAGACTAGTCGTGTTGCATAATGATTTCCTAAAGAAATATAAAGTGGACTTAAGTTTTCAGTAAAATGGTGTGTTGTTATAGTTACCAATAAAAAACGACGAATCTAAAATAAACACATCGGATTAAACTTCTTGCATCAGAGAAATAATGTTCCCCTGGGAAAATAGTTAGAATGTCAAAGCATAAGAAGATGTTTTTGAAACTGAAAAAGAAAAGAAAAGGACAAAGTCAAAGCACTTAACAATATCTCCATTTAGTATTTTTTTTTTCATTTTACTTTTCTCAAAGGAGAAGGAGAAGGAGAAGGAATTAGAGGTTGAACATAGAATAATGACTTTGTAGAAACAATATGTATGAGTATACATTGCGTTTGTAAATCACCAAATAATTGGTATGCATAATTAATAGAAAAGTTATACATTGAAAATCAGCTATAAGAGGTTATTGGATAAGCTTAATATCAACCTCGATGAAGTTATTACACTGTGCAATTAGTTTATTAATCTCATATGGCTCAGTTGCAAGGTAATCTATAAATCCAAAATAAAAATTAAACAACCAAAGAATATAGTATTATGGTGGAAAGGTAACCACCATAACACTATATTCTTTGCATATAATTGTTATTTAATTAAATTTAATTGTAATCAATATTAATATTCAATTGAAATTATAATTATAGTTTAATTAATTTACTCTCTATTATCACTTTTTATACTACTTACAAAAATTTTTCGACTTTTTTCATATGAATGTTGTTAAAAGTCGTACACTTCTACAGTTATAAATTCTTTTACATAACTTTAAATTTCAGAAAATTTGTAGATACACACTTTATTATATTTATGAATTCATGTTATAAAATTAAAATGATTATAACTTTAGCGAAATCATTAAAAAAAATATTTTTCTTTGGCTATACACATGATAACGTCATGTCCTGATTTTTCAACAATGGCATTAAATTTGTCTTTAATTTTTTAATAGGATTAATAATGGCT
>JANIJH010000005.1:54591830-54607347 GCA_024520975.1 Erythroxylum areolatum
GGCTTGTGATTATGTATAATTAGGATCCATGTTGGTTTAACTCTGGAAAATTAGTTAAGCATACAATTTTTGGTTGAGAATTCGTGCTCATTCCATCTATTGTTGCTGGTGGCTTTTAAGTGTAAATCTCATGTGGATTGGTGTTTGAACCAAATCAATATTTTTTTCAGTGCAAATTTCTGCGAGCATGCGGTGTGTGAACTCATCTATATTTTCCTCATGATACAGGTCCAGGAGGCAATGAAACAAGACATTACTACCAGGGGCAGACACCAGATTCAAAATTGAGTTTGGAAATTCTAGTGCACAAGGATGCTAGAAGCCAGCCTTACGAACAAGATATGGAGATTGGCTATGACAATAACATATTACCATTGAGTTTTGAGGTTCTTGAAAGGAAATTTTTGGATGAAATACTGAAATTAGCAAAAGAACATAATGAAGCAGAGGATGCAGAAATTGCTAGGCACACGGAGGTGAGTCAATTTTAACAAGTTGTTCTATTCCTTGTCCCAATTGGAATGCAGTAGTTCTGGATCCATGGTTATAACATAATCTACACATATACGCTTGAGCAACCATGTCTGACTCATGACCATATGTTCTTTATAATGTCATGATGTCATTCTTTCCTTTCTTTCTTCTCACCTAAAGTCACTGAGAAATTCATAACTAAATTTTCCAAGAGTAAGGGGCAGGATTGTTGGCTGGGAGGGTAGGCTCTTCTCCATGATTGAATATCATTTGCATTGAAACAGCCTCACATTGTCAGAACTGAGAGCATCTTTTAGTATGCTGTTCAAGTTTCACATTTACTAATGCATACTGCTGTGGTTTCTTATTTCCTTTTCTTACTTTTATACATATAAACCAAACTAAAATAGTAAGAAGATGCAGTACAACAAATGGAGGAGTTGGTTCACTTGTTAGGGCCAAGTTTGGAATTATCTAGTGCAAAAGAGCTTAAAGTTTATAAACAGGTAAGTCACCCAATCACAAACTTTAACTTGGTGGAATGAAGAGTCTGAGTTGATGTAATAGCAAGGATAGCAAGGGTTGAAAATACTTTGCTAGATTTTCCTTACCTGATAGGGGGATTAATAATAAGGTTGAGCTTTGGAGCAACTAGTAAAGTTACTCCTTTGTAACCAAAATGTCACAGGTTCAAATCACGGAAACAGTCTCTTTGTAAAATACAAAAGTAAGGCTACGTTTATTATGAACTTCCCCAAATTCCTGCAAAGCGTAGAGCCTTGTGCACTGAGTACGTTGACTTTTGATAGGGATTGATAATATGTTAAGTATATTGTCTTTGTTTGTTTATGACTTAAGTTTATTTAAGAATAAAGAATCCTTATTAAAGTATGATTCAGTTCGATTTTAGACACCTTAGTTGTGAATCCCTTTACTACTAGAATAAAGGTTCCAAGGACTTATCTATATATGTGTACTCAGCCCTTCAATAAAATTAGTCTGAATTTTTTCTATAAACTTTGAGTTTTCAACTAAAATATTTGATTTTTTTTCTAAGAGTGATTTGTAGACCCTTGGTTGTTTCTTTCACTAAAATTCCATCAGATCCAACCATGAAATTTTCAACAACTTATCTAAATTTCTGGCAATTTCCTGCCTAAGTTTCTGCCAAATTCCAGCCTAAGTTCCAGCAATCCAAATCTGCAATTTCAGCAGCTTACTTAAAATGCAGACCTGAAACTGAACTTCCAAACCTGAAACTCAAAATTTCAGCCGCCCAAAATTCCCAACCTTTGTGAGTTTTAACTACTAACTTGATATCTCTTCTATTCATCCTACGTTATTTTCTTTCTTTAGTTCTTATTAAGCTACATTAATTTGTTTCCCTATTAAGTTATTTCCATTTTTATTAGCGTACCTTCTCTCTATAATTGCTTGACTATTTTTTTCATTTAATATTGGGAATAGAGTTGTTGACTAGTATTTGCTAAACTGTGTCTCTATTCTACTTCAAAATTCTGCTATAGTTTTGTTCCCTACAGCTGTGCTGTATCATGCGAACTCATTGAAATCAAGGCATAGTATTTGGAGCAAAAATGAAATTTTGAACTAGCTTAAATAGCATAAAGGGCTCGCCCAGGATTCTTACATAGTTATACCATGTACTTGAAGAACACAATACCACAAAGAATCTTGGTGCATTAAACTATCAACATACTAAATGATGTGATGCAATTGTTTCTCCTTATGTCCTGGTGCATTACACTATTTACTACGGTATACTAAATGATGTGATACAATTGGTTTTCCCTTATGCAACTTGGAGAGAGGATCTGCCATTGTTGGTCCAATATGATAACCAATTCTCTTTTGCTGCTTCAGAAAATAATTCAGATAAATACAGGATACCATGAGAAGCTGTTTGCACTTCGTGTTCAACAAGGAAATAGAAGAGAAGAGTTTCTACGTAAGGAATCACAGACCAGGTTAAGTCAGTACCAGCAAGCTGGATTGAACCACTACTCAACCACCGGTATGCCTGATGCTCATAGGTATGGTGGTGCAACAGTTGTGGGTGTTGCTGATGATGGACCTCAGGCTTATGCCACTAATCAACTCGAGTCCTACAGGGGCCGAACTCAATTTGCTGGAGGTGGAAGGATCTTAGCAGCCGAGGGAAGGATTTCATACCCGGAGGGCAATGCTTATGGTAATGCTGGAGGCCGCTATTACCAGTGACATAGCTTGGAACAAATCCAGGTAGGCCATACCTGTATTAGTAAATTAATCTAGTTCTAGCCCACTTGAGATCCTTTTGCTAGTTGTTTAATAACAGTAATGTGTCTGTAACTCAATTCAATATTTACCAGTATTGCGATGATAAAGACAGTATGGGAATTGTTCATCTGAAATACTTGTACCTATTGTGGAGCTTAGCAATGCCAACAATTTTGCCATTGATCTCTGTGACATTTTGTGCTCATTTTTGTTTATCTTGTTATAAAGTTTATGCTTTATACTAGATGGACAAAATTCGGCGCAGTTGATCGACAACCTAGATGTTGTCGATAAAGTAACACGGTTGCCACCGTATTTCATATTCTCTAAGTTATGTCAATTATTCATAGGAATGTACCAAATAAATGACCTTTTTTTTTTCCATTTAACTTGAAGGAATGTTGCAACTGGTTCCATGGTGGAACTGGTTTTAATTAATCCAACTTGTTTTGGCATGATAAGTTTCTAAGCAGGTATAATTTTTTCTTCTACATTGATTGTTTCGTCTGGGGTTGACCTTAATGCTTATTTAAAAAATTGTTTCTGATGTATCATAGGTCAACGCCAACTTTGTTTATAAATTATATGCTTTATGCTTAGGAAGGAGTATGATTTATGTTTCAATGCTTCTTTGTTTTTCTTGCCTTCTCCATTCTCGCCTAAGTTATAAAAGGCAACTCTAGTACAATTGAACTTCTCCTATAGAAGCCGCATGGTAAACTAACATAACATTAGTATGATTTATTTCATGGTCCTTTCTTGTTTCAATAATTCTACATTCACTGTCAGCGGATTCGTTAGGTTAATTCCACTATAAACTCGAGGAAAATTTAGTTTCCTGTGACAGTGAATTTTACCAAAACGCTTACACCGTCAAAACGTCATGATAGCGCAAAGTAACCGAAAAGTTAGAGAATTTAATTGTTTATGTTGGCTCACATGTGATCAAAATTATTTGTTAAGAGCCTAAATACGATTCATTATAGAAGGCCTCATCTATGACAAAAGATGAGGGATTCAAAAAAAATGTTACTTTATCCATTGTCCACCTCAAAAATGAACTGAAGATTGGCTCGAGGGCATTCATAAGTGAAAACTACTTCTGTAAGAGAGGGCGGTAAATAGAAAAGATCAGCATCCTTGGCCTTTATCAGAAGCAAAAAATATATGTTCTAAATATTGGAATCTCTTGCCTCGTGAACCGGCTCAATGGGAAAGTTGAGGTCAAGAATTTGAAAATGAGATGTTATCAGAAGAATATTAAACAAGTTACATATGACTGGTACAGAAAACTATGATGATGAGCAGATTTGCTCAACTCGGAAAATCCTATGAACCAACTAGTACAAAGACGAATATAATTGTATATTACTGCTAATAGTACAAAAATGAGACCAACTTAATGCACCTTGCACGGCAGATTGCCCTTAAAGAACATAAAATCTTAAAAGAGCAAACAACAGAGAACATTTCACGAGACTGAAATGATCTGATTTACCTTTGTCGTCACCATCTAAGATGACTTATCATAAACGGCATAATTTTGCTGCTATTTCATCTCTGTAATTATAGGGGCATCTTACATGAAGCTTATCCTCTGCAATGACTTATGCCTTTCATTTCTTTCGCTGTCCCTTCTTGACCCTGACAATTTTCCTACCGGACTTGTCAATACCTCCAGAACCCAGAGAGAAGCTTCCAGCTCCAGCTCCATTAAACTCAAGACTACCAGAAGCCTGGAAGAGTGATGGGTTCTGTGGCGAAGCTAGATTCGGTTGGCCGCCAAACTGAAAAGGGTTTGCCACCGATGGTGATGGAGAACCAAACTGGCCTAATCCAGATGGAGTGGTTGCACCAAAGATCAACCCAGAAGATGGAGTCGAAGCTAGTTGATTAAATACTGGACCTGTAGGGGGAGTTGATGCCTGAACTGTGTCTTCAGCCATGCTGTCCTCCATGTTCATTTGATCATTATTATTGGCTGCAGACAAGCCAAAGCCAAATCCAAAGCCAGAGTTTGAATTGCCGAAAACAGCTTGTGTTGTAGTAGTAGGAGCAGTTGAACTGAAAGAAAAAACAGGAATGGAAGGGGCACTAGTCGACGATTTGAACATCATGGAAGTGCCAGTTGTACCAGTGCCAGAGACAGAAGCATCAAAGGCAAATCCAGTAGAAGATGAAGAGTTGAAAGTAGAGCCAAATACAGGAGACTGACGTGTCTGCCAGGTGGATCCAATGGCAGTAGAACCAGCCATAGTACTAGAGCTGGCCATGTTGGCACCTGAAGCAGAAGATGATGCCATCCCAAAAGTAGCACCAGAACTGAACAGGCTACCTGAAGAACTAGAAGAATTAAATAGGCAACTGCCAGATGTTAAAGGTGCATTCCCTGCCAATCCAAATGAAGGTGATGATGCAGATAAACCAAATAGTGTAGGCATGCTCTGAGTTGAAGAATCTGGAACAGCACTGCCGTTACTAAAAGGGTTAGCTCTTTGGGATTGAATAGCATCAGCTGAACCAGTGGCTCCAGCACTGAAGCTAAAGGTACCACTTCCAGTGCTTCTAACTGCAGAAGATGAAGCAATAAAACTGCTGGACCCAGTGTTTGTAGTCGTAGAAGATGATGTACCACCATAAATGCTACTTACTGCAGCTGCAGTTGGAGATTTCCCACCAAAAATGGCATTCCCAGTGCTTGTAATTGCAGATGATGATCCAACAAAAAAAGCACCATTTACATCTGCAGGGTTAGTCCTTCTGTTCTTGGACTCAGCTGATTCAATAACAGTGGGTGCTGGATCTGAAACAACAGTTGAACCAAATTTGAAAACTGGTGTGGTTGCAAAGGCTGCTGATGAAGCCGATGCTGAGATGCTGCTAGTACTACCGGCAGTCATACCAGCAGTACTGGAGAATGCAGGGTCACTGCTGGTCATCCTGGAGCTAGCACTCACAGGGATGCTTGAACCTTGAACTGTTAGATCACTGGCACCTAGAGGTGGAACTGGAGAGGAAAATAAAGGAGGGGCAGATGCAAGAGTACCATTTATTAGACTTGAATCACTGGCAGGCATGCCGAATGAGAATATGTTTGCTTCTGATGATGAATTTGATACAGACGAAGGCACTGTTTCAGATGGTCTGAAATTAAAACTAGCCTTTGAGGTATTTCTGTGCTCAGCTTTATCTAATTCAGCCTCTTTCTTTGCAGATTCAGTTGCAAATCTGCCCAGAATGCAAATAAGGAAATATCATATAAGACAACCTGAACTAACACAAAACTTGATGGCTCAATGCTCAATCAATTACCATTACAATAAAGAAAAAGATAAACTGAACTAATTCCACATGCTTTTACAATCATAGAACTTGATATCAATGCTAATCCATTGATTTCATTCTAGTATGCAAAAATAAAGAATCTTTTACCTAGGAACCAGAGGAACATTGAAAAGAAACCTTAACTGGTTCAAAATATCAAACATGTTGGGCCTCGTACAAAAGCATAGAACAATGAGATTTCCTTTCTTTGATGAATGAAGTATAATTCATTGAATGGCCAAACATAAAAACAAGAGATACTGTCAGGGACCACTTAGCAATCCCAGGTTAAAAGCTAATAAGAAATAAAAACTTGATATTCAAACAGTAAAACACTCAGTGTTTATGTTATCAATGCTTTCAAAAACTCATTCTAAATTATCATGAACTGTCAAAAGGAGATGCAAATATACTACCTATTGGGAATGTTCCTAGCCAGATTTTGCACATCTAAAAGGAGCTATAAACTCTAGTCTGCAAACTGCACCAAAACATATAAATGTAGAGGCTCACACCGAATCTTGAAACTATCAGTTTTTTATGTCTTCTTAAATTCATAAGCGTGATATGCCCTATCCTAAATGAATGATAGTTAGTATGCTAACTGACATCCACCAATCGTTATTCAAATATGCTTCAGATAGTTGCCTAAAACATCATTGAGGGCTCCTGAACCCATATAATCTAAATTTTCCTTTCCAGAAAGCTATTTGTAATCCCAAACGGGAATTTACATGAAGATGCATAATACTCCCTAATGATATCATCAGCACAATTTAAATTTCTAGTTTGATTGGCTCGTTCTCTAAGAAACTAATGCAATTATATATAATGGATGGAAACCAACTTTCCTTTGTGGATGTTTTGAAGAAGGATTTGAATTTGAGAATCCCACTAAATCTAAAATGACACAATAGAAACTATGATTCACCCACCCAGAAGCACACAAATGAAGCGAAGATCATTTAAAGCTGATTTTTTTTCCATCTGGGATTTCCACTACCTTTTTGTCTGTGCTTCTATATAATGGTAAAGTAGTGAGATATTCTATATACAATTGGTTCGAGAACAATGGACAGACAGACATTACACAGCACAATATTAGGAGAGACTGTTTTGAAATTTCAAAAACTCGCTGATCTTCTAACCAGCTGGGCAATGCCACCTGTCAATAATCCTTTGAAAGAACAATCGAGACTCAACCAGTTAAACTAAAGCAGCATGTACGATCTTCTCGGTATCCTAATTCAGAATTAAGGAACAAAAGTAATTTCCCCATTTGTCCAGATAGACTGGCATCCATACCAACACAAATAAAATTATAGAGCACAGATTTCACATGTTCCAAGAGAATCACTATTAACCAAGATAAGATCCACATACACCAACCTGTTTGAGTTTTCTGGTTCAGCAACTGCAGAATCGTCAAACTTTGGACCTGAAGAACCACTAACTGTTGACGAGGTGGTTGAAGTGAACAACATTGGAGCTTTATCCTCAGTTTTAGAATTGAAATCCACCATAGTGGAGATACCATTTGGCTCTTTTCGTGAAACAATTTTATCCCCAAAGCTAAATATGGGAGGAGGTACATTTGACTCTTGGGGTGAAGCAGACATCATAGTTGATGGACCGCTTATAGCAGCCTGTTCGACTGTGGCATTGGGAGAAGTTGCAGCCTGGAATGTAAACAAGTTCCTATTCTCCACAACCATACACCCATCAGAGACTGGTTCAGAGTTTTGGTTAATTACAGAACTTATACGCTGGGTTGTTTCACGAGATGCTGAAGATTTTACAGAAATAGCAGAGCAAGTACCACTCCTAGTTTCAGTGAAAGTGCTAACTGGCTGTTCTCCTCCCTCAGTCAGTGCAACAGATGCAGTTACATCTTCATCATCATCAAGCTCCAGGCAATCCTGTATAAATATACCACCAGAACACAAATGGCAAACAGGATAGGCGTTAACATTCTAAACGAAATTATAAAGCTAAGCACCCCCTTCCATACTAGCATCATCAGCAGATAAATAAAAAACTTTCCAGTATACCACATTAGAAAAAAAAAGTTAAAAACCAAATTCAGATCTACACAAAGGCTCACCAGTAACCGCTCTTTGTTTCAGATCATGAACACAGGCTAATATATAAATATGATAAAGAGTAATATAACAAATAGAAATGCAGCCTTAATGTAATTTAGTTATATATTGATCAAATTTAATGCATAAATACCTCATGGGCACTAATCTGGAAAGAGCGTTTCTGCTGGGGAGGAGGTTGAACAACAGACCTCATGGTGGAGAATGTCGCTACTTTCTCAGCAGCCTCACCAACCTTTATTACTGCATCTACTGCTTTGACTGCTGAAGCTGACTCCTCAATATTAGCATCAAATATGCTTGGGCCATTTTCTTTAGCCTCATGCTGCTGTGACATGTCTCGTACATCAGATAAAGGGTTCTCATGCTGAACATCCAACTTATTTTTATCATGTGCATTCTCCAAAAACTTGGGGGAGTCTATGTTATCCAAACTTCTAAGAGCTGGTCCATGTAGCATGGATGTAGACAACTTAGTAGGTGACCTCTCCCTTGATGATACCAACGCATCCAGTTGCTGCAAAATCCTTGAAGCCATCTCACTAGATTTGGAGGTCACAGATCTAAGCCTGGATTGATGAATGCTATTATCATCATTTTCCACTAGAGTCTCACTTCCTAAAGCCCGCTTTTCTGCACTGATGGGAGGTTGAGCAGTATCAGAGTCAAATCCAGTTCTACGGATAGAGAGAGCTCTCGAAGTGGGCAAGACATTAACTTTCTGACGAATTCTACGTATAGGGCCAATGGATCCAATATCATTTTCTAAAACTGAACTCCTCCGCTTTAAAGCCTGCAAAAGGAAAAACAAGAAAGCTCCTTAAATGGTCTACTGAACAGATGGACAACCCGTTATTGTCGCACTTGTACCCCTAATTTAGAACTAGTGTTTCTATTAGTTACCCATGTGCTACGAGAAGATGATGGACCACCAGAAGCATCGCTAGCAGTACCAGCACCCTAAATATGAGCACATATATTATATATAATCAGTATCTAGATATTTCAATATTCAATACAGCACAAAAATCACCATATTCACACAGAGCTATCAATTCAACCTGGACGTTGGTTGTTGAGTGAAGCCTGGAGTATGGCGTTCGAGCCATATTATATATAGCAGATCTGCCACGAGATCTTGGTGTGATAAAACCATTCACAGGAAACCCAGGACAGTCTGAAGGCCTTGACACAATAGACATAACTGGTGAGTTTGAAGCACATGCTTTTTTGGTCACTGAAGATGATCCTTCATGCACTAATTGGCCAAACAAAGCAAAATTGGGTGGAGAAACTTTAGAAAGCCTACTACGCATGTACGATTTCGCCATCTCTGCAGGTGTGGCCGCATCTTCATCGACAGCCTAAGATCATTTTGAGCACTAGGAAATATTACAACCAAAGCATGGGACTTATATATATATATTAGAGTACACACACAGCACCAACAAAATAACAAGTGTCTATGCATCTCACACAAGAAAATAAGTGAATCACAAAAATAAAAGGAAAACAACAAGCATCTACACGAACAAAACAAAGTTTTACAAAATATTCGTACATTTGAGCTGATAGGTGCTGGAGTGATGCGATTTTCAATCCAATTGTATTTGGCCGGTACACTTGCAAGCTTCTCCTTTTTACTTGAATGTAAATCTGCTTTAGAAGTAACAACATCTGATTTGTTCTCCTCTCCAGTGTGAACACCTCTTGATTGTAGTAAGGCTGTCAATCGATCAATCTCAGATCTGAAGAGTAAATTGAAAGGGTTTGTAAGACATCACCAGAAAAGATTATAAATCTACTTCATTGTATAACTACAAAATTTCCAAGTTAATCTTAAAAATCCAAATCCAAGCTGTTAAATAATAGAATGAACATGAAAGGATATCACAGTACAACAGAACCAAGGGAGAGACAAAAATGACTTGCCAAACACGTATCCTATGAAATGAAGTCAGAGATGACACCATCTTGCTAAGATATGATACTTCAGTTTGCACTTATGGCACTACTCAATCTTCCTATGTTTCTATATCTCCATTGAGTCACACACACCAAAAGGCATCATCTTAATGATTATAGTATGGCAAGTAACTACAAACAAATAAAATTAACATGAGACGAACCCAAAAAATTTGTTTGAAATAGATGAAAAGTTTCAAAATTAACATGTCTAGATCTTTTTAACAAAAAAGCATCAATGCAATAGAGTAGACATACAAGCATAGCATCTTATCAATAAAAACAGCAGGAGTTAAAAATTCTAAAATACCACAACTACTAAATCATCGAAAATATACAATCGCTTACTTGGTAAAAGTCTTCTGTTTGAGTATTACTTCCAGTTCAGTAACCCCACTTCCATCAGAAATACTAACTGGAGTATCACAACCATTTGCAGATACATTTTTTGCATCAGGAGGACCCTTCAACAGGAATTCATAAAAAACATGAGTGATAAATTCATACAGACATCCTTTTTACCAAAAAAGATCATTCCACACTTTAATGCATGAAATACAAACAAATCAAGATTCAACTTATCCCATAATAAGCTTAACAACAGAAGAGAAAATGGCAGACAAAGGTACATGCAACCAATAATTAGCAACAAACTAGTTGAAACAGTCAAGAAAAGGTCAGGTAATCCATAAAGAATAATAAATTACACTCCTCATTTATAGCATGAGATGTCGGATTCATAGAAGCTAAGTTCCTAAGCAGTTTAGTGAGTAAAATAAATTCTCAAATACGTGTGTTTGTGTATCAAAAGTCTTTTGAAAAAACTAAAACTTTTGCAGAGTCATCATCCTAAGAGTGCAGATTAAGAACATGCAGAAAAGAAAAATAATAGGTACTCCGCTCCGTCAAAACCATAGTACAAAGACAAAAAAAAAATGCAGAGAAAAGGAACCAGATTTTAAAAAGCTATCAAACTTACAGTGGAAGTTGCTTCGTGCTGTTTATCCATTGCTCCCCGGTTTAGCTCTACTATCAAAAAATAAAATAAAAGCTCAGAATCATATCGAATAAGTCTCTTGAAATGTCAACAGAAAATTTTTCAAATATGAAAAGGGATAACACAAATTAACAAGAAAAGGGATAGAAAGTTTAAGTTAACCTAACACGTAATTTCAATTAAATAAAAATCCATCGATAACAAAAGAATTCCCGAATCTCGTGTAAACGGAGTAAACTGCAAACTGAGTAATAACTTAATCAAACAAACCCTAAATTTCACAACAATTTTCACTGATCTCTCAACTTCACTAAAACCCCAAGGTTCATAAAGAATTTTCATTAATCGCCCAATTTTTAAAAACCCTACCTTTTAGAGAAGATATCAATTCATACAAATATTAACAACTGCAACTTCAAGAAACAAGAAATCATTAAAGACAATAAAAGAATCGAACCTGGCTCCGGCGGGGAAGGCGGAGGCGGAGGTGGAGGCGGAGGGAGGCTTTTCCGGAAAAAGGAAGCGAAGAGCCGATGAGCGCTAGAGGCAATGAAGCGCTGCGTGGGATCCACAAGCTTCGACAACCAGCCATGCTTGTTGTTTGCGGTGTTGGCACTAGGGTTCCGAATCGCAGTCTGAGGTCGATCATACGGGGTGGTGCGAGTGCTCCTCCGAAACGGCCTCTTTCGAAACTTCCCGAAACCGCCAACGTCTTCGTACCGATTGTCGTTATGTTCTCGAGCCGCCGCCATTGAGAAAATCGTTTTAGGGTTAACGGTGGCCTTTTGAAGAGAGAGAAGGGGCTGAGGTGGGGAGAGAAATAGTAGAAATTAGGGTTTTAATTATTAATTGGTCGCAGAGAAAAGAAACAAAACTAAAAAGGAAAAGAACCGAGGCTCGGAGTGGAGGGACATGATCAATATTATTGTATAAACATAAAATCTTTAAAAGTACAGAATTCTTTTCTGAAAAATATAAATATAACATCTTACTAATAAAATAAAGTTCAATTTTCTACGCGGTACTCCACCAACTTCCACATCGCAAACGGTAATAATTTCTTTCTACATTCACAGGTGGGTGATATAATGACGATGACAGTCGTGCCGCGTGGATGCTTTTTACTGTTTAATCTATATCGAAAGAAGTGACGTTGTGTCGGAAATCACAATATTATCCCCAGTCAACTGTAGACAAAAATGCCCGGAGAGGTTTTCTCGAAGAGCCATTGTAATCTTTTATATGTATATATAATTTACCGCTATTTGTAAATGTTGCATATTGTACGCGACGTTGGAATTTGGTAAACAAATAATTAGCATTAATTGTAGAATATCTAACATTTGAGTTACTTAATAAAATATATTAATATTCTTCGAACTACAAATGAGTATGTAATATCTCGACAAATAGGAATAGTAATGGGTCAAAGCAAGACCGACCAGCACTACCTTATTAAGATAGGACTCAAGTCTAACTCGAAGTCCCATTGAATTTAATTTATGCTACCTGAGCTTGAGTTCGAATACGTTTCAAACAGCTCAAAACCCTTCTAAATTCAATCTAAAGGAACAGTTTGCTTATATGAAAGAATGATAATAAGAAAGATCACGAATAATTAAGAGAAATAAATGATTATCATTATTATTAACAGAAGTTCGTTTATAAAAAATATTAAAAAATAAAATTTTATTATAATTTTTTCGTATTTTGTTTGCTAGTAGTAGTGCAAAATGATGTTAAGGCTACGTTGATATGTTGAAGAAGGGAGAAAGAGTTGGTCAAGTTTCAAGTAATTAACAGGGGTTAGTTTATAAAAAAATATTAAAAAATAAAAATTTATTATATTTTTCGTATTTTATTTCCTAGGTAGTAGTGCAAAATCATGTCAGAAAATTGCAATGTTAAGACTGCGTTGATATGTTGAAGAAGGGAGAAAGAATTGGGGTCAACTTTTAGTTGCCATTTTCTGATATCATTTTGCACTTCCACCAGCAAACAAAATGCCAAAAACACACACTTATTTAGTGTCCATAATTACTAGAAAATGTAATTCAAAAAAGAAAAAGAGAGCATGAACCAAGAAACAAAATATAAACCTCAAAAAGAGCAAAAATGGTAGATATTAAAGGAGAACTTAAAGGATTGGACCATGAATTATAATTACAAATAACTAGACGGAAAGTAATTTTCCAACTAGGTATTCCCATTTGGTTTATACCCTATAGGTAATCGGTTGACTTTAGTTTAATAACAAAATAAATTAAAAACATTATAATTACTAAGATGTTTAGAACTTATAATAAATAGACTTAAGCTCTAAGGGAGCTAACATTCCTTGTCTAACACTCTTTACATCAATTATAGAATTCTCTCAATTTGTTTTGTATATAACATTAGAAATTGGACACTTATGCGGCTAAAACGGTTGAGTTGAGTTAGTTTTAAAAACAGTTCGAGAGACACTATAAGAAAATGATCAAGCTTTGAAATAAAGTGCAAAATATAATTTATGCTTTGTTATAATTTACGTATTAATCATTTTATATAATTTAAAGTAATCTTAGTTTTTAGGAAATTAAAATACGAAAAAGTTTTGTAATTATTTCACTGTACGTAGGATCAGATCTCGACCCGATTTCTTAATAGTAGTATCAAAGCAAGCTTTAATTTTATAATTTAATTAAATTGTTATTGATTTTAAATTTGAAATTGAAATTAAAAACTTAATTATGAGCATTAAGTATATAATGAAATATTCAAAATAGAATTGGAATAAAAAATCAATTTAATTAAAATTAGGCAAATTTAAGTGTTTACAACCTGTCAACATTATAGCCATAGAAAATACTGATACTTATGTTGGGAGAGAGGCTTATGCTTCTCTCTAACCTTTCTAGTTAATGCATGCTACTTTATGGCCATTAGCTTGTGCTTCTACCTTGCTCCTAATCTTCCTTTTGTTTCTAGGTTCTTCTCCGTTATATAAAACCTCCTCTTCTCTTTACTTTCCTAGATTCACTTTGCTAGTTTCTGTAGGAGTTGCCTTTGTTTATATCTCTAGTCCCCTCTATTTTTTTGTTATGTATTCCCCATACTCTTACTTCTTGCAAGAACTCAGCTCCATCTTCATCCACCTGGATATTGACTCTTATCCTTTCCTTGTTATTTTCCTTACTGCCTAGCTCCTTTCTTATCACTTCATCCTTTCCTGACATCTTTTTTGTTCTTTTTATTTTTGGAATATGTTGAGCCCGCTGCAACCCCTCTAGGAATTCTTCACTTCCTTTGCCAAAGAACCCATCTTTTAGCACTATCAACACTTCCTTAAAGTTTAGCCTTGGTTTAAGACCCTACCCTCTTCCCTACTTAAGGCCAGCCTGCTTTCTCTACTCCGCTTAACTTTAGAACCTAACTTTAGGTAATGGAAGAAGCTAAGTCAGAGACTAAACTCCATTATTTTCTTCCTGTAATATCAATTAAGAATTCAATAGTTTCCAGTCCTTTATACTTTCTTTAAAAAAAAGGTGCTTCAAAATGGAAAGGTATTCTTGTGGTTTTTTTAATGGATAAATTCCCACCCAACCTTGTTATAAAATCATGGGGAAACTTTCACGTGAAAAAATAAAGTCTATAAGAAGTCTTGGCTAATAAAGAGAACATTTGCCTCTTTAGGTTTAGGAATTCTACATAAGTCAAGAGGATCTTAGGAGTTAGCCCCTACCATGTAAACAATCATCCACTTTTTCCCCCAATTCTAGAATCCAAACATTTAACTATATAAGTTAAATTAAAATCATTTATTAATATGGATGAGCATTTATAAGGTCCCCTTTAAGTACTAGGCAACATAAGGTCTCAACTAACTCACAAGCTTTATAGGGAAATGACTCTATATAAATGAGGTCATGATAAACATCAAGCAAATTAATTTCACTTGAATATATCTATTAGTGGACACCCTAATCGCCTTACCTGAATCTTGACTGATTAATGATGATTTTGAACTAGTCGAAGATTCTATAAAGTTTACATATGCATTACACCTAAAAGCAAATTCTCATAAGTTGATACAAGATAGTAAAGAGGAAGGGCAGAACGGTGAAACAAAGGTTAACTCACCAATGTAGGAGGTCATTGGTAATGTACAGACTAGTAGATTCGGTTCTCCTTAAAAAAAACTCAATTAGACTCCAATGTAGGAGATGACAACTAAAGTGTTCTTAAGAATAAGTGTTGGGCCCGGGGCCCGGATCCCTATTCCCGAGGTGGTCCCTCGGGCTGCGCCCGGGTCGGGCGGCCCAAAACGTTGGACTCAATCCCAACATCCATACAAATCGACTTGCACATGCATTTACATTCACAAATCTCTATACGT
>JANIJH010000005.1:54630477-54671981 GCA_024520975.1 Erythroxylum areolatum
ATTGAGTTATGGTATTGCACATGGATATGTTATATAGATTTTGTATGTTCAATTGAGATATAAGTATGATTCGTATAGGGAAAAATATGAATGAACGTGTATTGGACATTAGATAGTGCGACTGTATGTGAATGTTTTTGGATTGAGGAATGAGAAAAGAGAGAAAAGAAAAAGAAAAATTTATACCGATTTCGGATTGAGGTTAGTCTAAGGTTTCCAACGCAATGAGTTTTTCTAAGTATATGTTTTCGGATCCGCTTTCGTTTGTCTCAGTATTTGACTTGCTTCGACTCGATCATTTTTGCATTCGCTTCCGATTTGTGATTCGATTCGCATCCAATTGGTTTTCGCTTTATGTTTCATTTCTTTGCTTTGATTCGATGGATAGTCATTCGTATTCGTATTCGCTTTTCGTTTTGCTTCCACATCTTATGTTTCGATTATTTGATTTGAATTCATTTTGGTTTCGATCTCGTTTGTTCTCCGTATTCCGATTGGGATCCGGTTTCCGGATCGGGTCCCAACATTTGTGATAGGAAAAAATATAGTAGTATTGGCACATATACACATAACATACCAACTGTTTTATGCACCCTGGCTCTATTAGTTCTTGTTTTATACAACTTGGCTCTATTAGTTTTACTTTTATGGTGGAAATTTGTTTCTTATCATGCTCAAAGGTGCTGGATCATTTGTCAACTTTTTGTCTTATGGGTATTATTAGTGCTAAATGTAACACCCACATATCCCCTAGAAGGATATGTAAATGCCACACAAAAACAGATCTAATACCAAACAATTCAAAGCGCTTCCAGAAACTTAAGCAAACATACATTACATATCATTATATGTTATTTTATAAACATAGCATATCATACATATTGTGCTTATCATAATACATGCCATAAATTTAAAAGCCAACCTGTATTAAGGTTATTACAAACCATTTAACAAAATACAAAATACAATATATCTCATTACATTTAATACAACTCAAAAACTCAATCAAAACAACTTCTAAACATGTCACATCCTTCATTGGCCACTGTGGTTGTCCCATCCTTAAGTCTTCTTATCAGAACCTACACAGAGGCAAAACCACAGTGTTAAATGATACAAAGGTCACCTTTGAGACTCGAACTTGCACTGAAGTTGATTGCCAACACCCTTTGCACGACAGTCTCACTTAGGTCCGCTTAAGCAAGGCTCAGCCTTCAATGACCCTCGAAATGTTTACCTCGCACACTCGAAGAAACTATTCTAGGAAAGAAAGAAGAAACAAAGGCAATAAGGAAACTCAACACAGGTTCTGTTAAGATAGCAACTTTAAGTCTCTCGAATGCCTCCTCGCATGCACTCGACCAACACCACTGTTGCTTCTTCTTCAGCAAGTCCATTAATGACATCGCTTTATTGGAGTATCCCACAATAAACCACCTATAGTAGTTCGCTAGGCTGAGAAAACTCCGCAATTCTCATACTATTGTGGGAGCCTTCCACTTAACTATCGCTTTCACCTTTCTTGGATCCATTCTAACCTAACCATTGCTCACTACGTGACCTAAGAATCCGATCTCCAACTGAACAAACTCACACTTCTCCATCTTCACGTAAAGCTTGTGCTGCTTCAGTCTTTCAAACAATTGCCTCAAGTGTTCTGCATGTTCTGCCATATTAGTGCTATACACCACAATATCATCTATGTAGACCACAATGAACTCATCCAAAAATCGTACAGCATATCATCCATAAGATTGGCGTTAGTTAATCCAAACGGCATAACTAAAAATTTCTAGGATCCATACCGAGTTACACACGTTGTCTTTTGCTCGTCACTCTTAGCTATCCACACTTGCAAATACCCACTCCGAAGATCCAGATTATTGAACACCTCAGTCCTTGACAGCCTGTCCATCAAATCCTGAACCAAAGGCACCAGATACTTGTTTTTAATCATTATCTTATTCAGTGCTCAATATTCCACACACATCCGAAGTCTACCGTCTTACTTCTTTTGAAACAATATCGGGGCACTGTATGGAGCTTTAGATGGTTAGATGAACCTTGCCTTTAACAACTCACTAAGTTGTTCCCAAAGTTCCTCCAATTCCATCGGGGACATCTTATATAAAGCACATGCAGGTGGGATCGCTCCAAGAACTAACTCAATCATGTGATCTATCTCTCGATGAGGGGAAGAGTTTTCGGTAACTCTTTCGGCATCACCTCCCAAAACTCCCTCAATAAACTTGCAACCGCATTAGAGACTTCCACCATGTGGTCTTTGCTAATCTCTCACATGGTAGCGAGATAGGTCTCCATACCTTTCTTCAAACCTTTCTTGACGCTTATAGCCGAAACATGTCCTATCGAAGTTGTAGTATCCGTCGTTCCACCACCAAACCTACAACAATTCGTGTAGAAGGAATTTTATTTATTCATCAACATCATACATCCCAAACTCGGATGCAAGACCACCTTTGCTGCTTTAAGGAAATTGACCCCCAATATCATCTCAAAATCCTCCAATGGTATGATGATAAAGTTCATCTTAGCATGCTAACTTTCAATGCTAACTGGAATGTTGTAAGCAATTCCCATAACTGCTTGTGCCTTCCCCGTAGGGGTTTTAATTCTCATCGGGGCCTTGGACACTTTTATGCCCAACTTCCAAACCATCTTTTCTTCTAGGAAACTATGGGTCGCACCCATATCCACCATTTTAGTCACGACCTTTTCCCTAACCTGTATACCCACATACATTAATCTATCAAAGGAAATTGACTCATTACTAACCACATTAAGCAAAGCGATTGGATTTAATGCCGCATAATCTGAAGATTCATCCTCTTCTTCAATAATTAGGGCGTTCAAATTCTCTTTCCTTGGGCACTATCTGGCAAAGTGTGGACCGCCACACAAGTAACAAGCAACCTTGCCCTTCTTTGAGGACATCTCCCCATTCTTAGAGCCACTATTTAGCTTGCCTTTGCCCTTGAAATCTCCCTTTTTGAAGTCTTTCTTTTTCTTCTCCTTGGTCTTCTCCTATTGGGCGTGGCCTTTGCCCTTGGAAGAATTTGAGGAGCTCGCCTTAGAGTCTTTATCCATATGAAAATCTACCAAGGCATTAGCGGTCGCGATTGCACCAACCACGTCCTTTACATTTTGCCTTCGTAACTCCATTTGAGCCCACGGTTGTAACCCGGATAGGAAATTGAAGAGCTTGTCCTCATCTGACATATTCTCAATATCCAGCATTAGAGAACTAAAAGATTTCCCATAATCTTTTACTTATCCATCCTACTTAAGCTTCTTCAAGGCATCCCTCGCGAGCCAAGAAGTATTCATAGGAACTAACTAATCCTTGGGCTCCTTCTTCATTTGCACCCATGTTTCCATGGGAGTTCTACCCACGCTTATCTCCGTAGAGGTCCTCGTCCTCCACTAAAGCTTGGCATCCTCATATAAGTACATGGCCATCACATTGACCTTTTTAACATTGGATACCTTAGCAGTCGTAATGTACTGCTCCATATCCCACAAGAAATTCTCTAACACCTTAGCGTCTTGCATGCCTTCGAATACCCTAGGATCACGTACCTTCATAAAGGAAAGTTGTGGTGTGGAGCTTTCACCTCACTCGACATCTATCGTTGCAACAACACATCTCAGCATAGTGATCTCAAACTAGGACTCCTCTTTTACCTTCAACATATCTACCATTCGTTATTGCAACTGTTAGATCCGTGCCTCCAACATCTCAAAACGAGTATTGTGAGATGTGACTTCTTCCTCCCCTTGAGGAATTGGTCCAATGAGTGCCTCCACCCTAGACCACCGTTGTGTCTAGTTGCCTACTGCCATTTCAAACTTTGGTTCTGATACCAGTTGATACAAATGTCACCTTCGGGACTTGAACTTGCACTAAAGTTAATCACCAACACTCTTTGTACGACAGTTTCACTTAGGTCCGCTTAAGCAAGACTTAGCCTTCAATGACCCTTGAAGTGTTTACCTTGCTTACTTGAAGAAACTATGCTATGAAAGCTAGAAGAAACAAAGGAAACAAGGAAACCTAGAGATACAGTTAAACCAACCTTTATATTACTTTCTCTCAAATGAATATAAGAAATGCTCTCTCTAATTGAATGAGAAGAGCAAAACTTGAATGAGCTATACATAGGCTTTCTAACTTAGAAGCCAAGTTACATTTAGAACCCCACTCAATATAAACTACCTAAGATCGCACTAAGATCATGTCTATCCTTATCAGATTACATCACGTGGACCCATTAGACGACACCCCTGTCTAAATAGGGCTCTAACTGTTAAGATAAGATAACAGAAAGAAAGAGTTTACATTCGAATAGGAAACTAGCATCCTTATCCTCGAAGATCTCCACTGTCTTTAGATGTTTAGTTCCACTATAACTCTAACTCCCAGTCGTTGCCACATCATCCAAGATCTCCTTATGGTCTCTATCTACTGATGATATAATGTGATCTTGCTGAAGCCCACATAGCACACTGGCCTGATCCAATGCTTCCCACATTAAGTCCATTAGTTGTGGTCCATTCATCTGAGCACGGCCAAGTCCTTAGTCCATCAAGTTCTTATCCTCGGTCGAGCCAATCTCTACAAATTCCGAGACTTTACCGAAATTTGCCCCAAGTTTGATCCTATTTGCCCACCTTTTCTTTACTGTTTTCACATGCCTTCCTCATGCCTGAATCTAGCTAACCTTCTTTGTAAGGCCCTTCGCAAGGGTCGCTGAGAAGTGCTCCAAAATTAAAGGTCTAACACTAAGAATATAGCTTAGTGGGGAATAACTAAACAAGATATAAACTGGCAACTGTCTCTAACAGTTGTCTAGCATTCACATGCATAGAACCATATCACCAACAATCTTTAATTATTCATATTATAGAGCAATTCAAACATTATGCGTCTTAGAATAGAATATGATTCATCAATATAGAACAAGACATATAAATATCAGAACATAATGTTCAAGAATCAGAGCAAGATATATTTCTTTCAGATCAGAATGTAACTTATATCAGATCAGAATATGTCTTGTATCAAATCAAAACTTATTTTGTATAAGAATAAAACTTGTTTATAAGAAAACTAAACATGTATCATAATACAAAATAAGTTAGCCTGCTAATCCTTTTTACAGAAGTGGGTAATGAGACTATAATAGAAGATACCATGATTGGTATCACAGAATAGAAGAGACTTATGTCTCAAAATCAGGGGACACCGTAGTGTCGATAATCAAGGGACATTGTAGTATCAATAATCAGGGAACACTGTAGTGTCAACAATTAGAGGACACCTTAGAGTCTAGTTACAGGAGCAAATACATACCCTTCTAGGTATGCGTATTTACCCACAACTAGGACTTGATAGTTTTTAAAACAAAACATTTCGGATTTCAGAATTACATGTAAGTGATGTAGTGCATAACATATGAATTTATTCCATTTTGCTCAAATTTAACATATTCATTCACATTTGATCAAACTTAACATGCTTTATAAACATAAACAATTGCAATAATGCACCAATGAATAAATTAAGTAATTACACATTACATGTATTCACATAAGTTCCTAATTCACAAACATTCACAACTAATACATTACTTTTGTTCTTTAAATCACATTAGCATTAATAAGTAAATTTCATTCCTTTAACAACTTATAAGTTCCAAAATTAGATACTTTGTTATCTAATAACACCTTCCTTAAGTTATTACTTCAATTAAAAATCCAAATCTTATTCAACCTTTAATTAACTTATTCCACATCAAACTAGGTTCATTTTACACCTTAATTAAGTCCAATTACACCATTATAAGGTACCTTAACCTTATATAGCCTAACAATTGCCCAAAACCAACCTTT
The DNA here is from genome assembly GCA_024520975.1 of Erythroxylum areolatum. Classification (NCBI taxonomy): domain Eukaryota; kingdom Viridiplantae; phylum Streptophyta; class Magnoliopsida; order Malpighiales; family Erythroxylaceae; genus Erythroxylum; species Erythroxylum areolatum. The sequence goes on from JANIJH010000005.1 coordinate 54,636,391, forward strand.
TCTCCTTCCTAAGTACTTTCTACAACTGTGGGAATGAGCCATATAACTCCCACAATCATGGGATGAGTGAACCTTCATTTTGCTTCCAAATTTTACTCCTTCATACTCCATTCAATACAACTTCACCAAAGTCCATCAATTTCACTTCAATTCTACCTTATTCATACTTCAATCCCTTATCAAATTCATGTCCAAACCCAATTCAAAAATCATTCATTAGACAACTCACAAATCATTATCTTACATGCATCAAAACCAAAACAGAATTTGCCAAACAAGATCATTTTCTAGCACTCAATTATTAAAATCATAACACATATTTCATGCCAATTCAATTATCATAAACTTGTATTAATATATGCTATCAAGTTTAGAATTCCCTTACATGTTTAACTTCAAAGAACAAGCCAAACTAGCCTTCCAAACAACCAACACAAGTCCAAAATCCAAGTGAAACTAGGATGCTCTTAACACCAAAAGATAGCAACATAGAAGATACCATATGGTAGCTTTCTTAATGGAACATATTGATGTGATACTTAGGAACAATATAAGCCAAAAACTCAATATTGGAAGAGTATGGTGTTTTATGGTGAATGAGCAAAGAAAAGGATGAGTTACAACAGAAATTAGCTAATACATAAAGTTGTGCCATGTGTATGATGAGTGTCCTTACTCTAGGGACACTTATCACACAAAGACACAAATCATATGTCCTTCAATGGAATAACCCACATGTCATACATAGAAATGAGCCATTTATCCCCCATTTAAGCTACCAAATGTCACACTTCTATTAAACCATTTGTCACTTAATCAACGCTGCCAAATGTCATTCAATTATACTGCCATTTGTCCTTTATTTACTTATGCTAAATGTCATTCAATTAATAGGATTTTTCATCCAAATTTCCATGTATCAACTTGTCTTGTTACTTGACAATTTACCTATTCTAATTGTACATTTTCATTCATCAATTTCCAATGGTAATAATTAATTCCAAGTTACTAATTTTGGTTTTATGGGCCATAGATTTAAGACATATGCAATTCACAATCACATCACAATTTCAACACCTATCACTTTTACTTTCATGGACTTGTAACATTTCAACTAGGTTATAGTTTAGGGCCTTACATTAAAGCAATTTAAAGTGGAGCCTTTATGTTGCTTATTTTGCTCCTTATCACCAATTTTAAAATTATTTTTTTACCTATAAAAAATATAAAGACACATCTATTTAAACCAAAAAATTAAAATAAAGAAAATTAAATCAAATAATTGAGTAAAATAAGAAATAAACTATTTGCATCCTTTATGTTTAACTTTTTTTCTCTTATGATCAATTGTTCTATTTATACCAAATCACATTATGATTGTTTCTCCAAGACAAGTTTGTCATATTATGCCATCCCTGATTTAATCTGCTTAAATAATGAATTAATGAATTTCATATTGAAAGAGTAATTACAAAACATTACAATTCAAACCACTCCAATTCTATGGATATTTCTTTAACTACACTTACAGAATTATAACATATTTATAGGAGTAGTGTAGTTTTACAGGTTCAATCTCATTTTTAGCCTTGTTGTCATAAAATCTTTGTAGGAACTTATCAAAGAAATCAGTTTTAGTTTGGTCATGTACCCCATATATACCCCATCTAGTTATACTCTAAGATATCCTTAGCGTCCCTAAATAGTTTGGCATTGCTCATTCTTTATATATAATGCACCAGCTTTGAAGAGCTCATAAATCTCCTCTCAAGCTGCTTTTCACCCTGGTTGCCTATATGAAAGTATCTATCCATGTCTGGTTATTCTCTTTCAGATTAAATGTTAGCAGAAATTGTCTCCATAATTTATTAATTGTAGTACATTTAAAGTATAGGTGATATACTATCTCTAATTTGTCTCCACACAATGCATATTTTGGATTAGGCACTTGATATTTCAATTTATCTCTTATTCATAATCTCTGCAGTGTTGCTAACCATAATATGAATGAATGAGTCTATGCAATCTTTGAGTCCCATGTGAATTTGTGAAACTATAATTTAATCAAGGGTCCCAATAGTAGCCTTTTAAAGAAATTTGTTGGGAATGTTTTAGACCTATTTAACTCCTATTGAATAGAATCAGGTTGAAGTTAGTCAGGCTAGTAGTTTTGTAAGATCCCACATCGGTTGGGAAGGAGAACAAAGCACCCCTTATAAGGGTGCGGATACCTTCCCCTTGCAGACGCGTTTTTCATGCCCTAACACACCGGATCCCATCAGAACTCCGAAGTTAAACATGGTAGGGCCAGAGTAGTACCAGGATGGGTGACCTCCTGGGAAGTCCTGTGGAAAAGTAAAACCGTGAGGGTGCGAGGCCCTAGAGGTCGAGGCCCAAAGCGAACAATATCTGCAAGCGGGTGGGCGTGAGGCCCGAGAGGCTGAGACCCTTTGGAGGACGTGAGGCCTGAGAGGCCGAGGTCCTGTGGATGCGAGGCCCGAGAGGCTGAGGTCCTAAAAGTTTTGTAGATTTTCCTTGTTTATACAAGAATATCTAGATGAGTGGAAAGGCCAACTCCAGTTGCCATTTTTTATCATCATATGAACCTTAGTGTTCTAAACCTCTTAGGCTATAGAGGTATAGAGTGAGATATAATGGCCCTAATAGATGCCAATTCTCTTACCAAAACTTTGTATTACTTCCATTTCCAATCATATGCTTTACATAAGGTAGCATAAGCTATCTAGTGTTCAAAGTATGCTAAAATGCATAAGATTATGTTGGTTTACACTAAATGGTTTGTATGCTTTCTTGTTTGATATACATCAAATGAATCCACTTCACCTAAAGACTTTCTTTCTTCACACAAATTCTCTAGAGCCTTTTAGCCATTAGTTCTTTATCCATCATGGTAGTTGATGTGATTCCAAGGCCTCCATATTCCTTAGGCGTGCATATTATACTCCATTTGACCTCCATTCTTGTTATTCTATCCCTTCTATATGGAATCTTTTATAATTCTATCAATCTTCTTGAGAATGCTCTTTAGCAGTGTAAGGTGAGATCGCTAATAGATGTGTAAGTTGCTAAGGATTGAGATTACTGACTATAGTTTGCCTCCATATGAAAGGAATTTGTTACTCCATGTTGATATTCTCTTCTCAATGGATGATATTAGAGGCTTGCATTTCCTTCAGCTTCTTTATTGAGATTGGCACACCTAGATAGGTTAAGGGTGTTTGTAGAATATTTAATCCTATATTGGAGATCAAATTTATTGAGTCCATTCGATTGTGTTTAGAGAGATATGCTAAACCATTGTTTGGATTGAAGGTCAATCATGAAATTTCTATAAACATAATGTAACAAAACTCCAATTGGTTGGAGGGTCATTAGTACACAATGTTAGTAGATCATTAATAAAAAAGAGTTATGAGATTTTAAGATTTCCACATCTATGATGATATTTGAATTACAGAGTTTTAGTAATGTTCATACTACTAATTTTGTGTAATACCTCTATAGTGATTGCAAAGAGTTAAGAAGACAGTGGGTCTTTTTAACGTGGACCTTTTGAAGCTTTGAAGAGCTTTGATGGCTCCCCATTTATTAGCACTATATAGGAGATAGTGATGATGCAAATAGGATCCATTTGATGAATCTGTTATAATAACCAAAGGCTTAGAGGGTAGAAATGATGAATTCCCATCCTATTGTGTCAAAAGCTTTAGTGAAATCAATTTATAGAACACAACTATTAAAGTTCAACCTGGAATTATATTCTTTGAAGAACTCCTAAACCAACATTACATTATCTCATATCCTTTTTCTAGGTACATATGCTCCTTAGCTTGCATTGGTCACCTTTAGGAAGGGATTGCTTCAACCTAGTTGTTAGTATTTTGGAGATAATTTTGTAGATAACCTTATAGCAAGCAATTGGTCTATAGTCATTGAGACTTATTAGATTAGAGGCTTTTGATATCAAGAAAATATATGTTTTATTAAATTCAATTAGTAACTTGTCACTTTTAAAGATTCCTATATTGCTTGTACAATTGTAGGACTAGTTAGGTTCCATTTGTTTTAAAATAACTTAGCATTGAAGCCATATGGTCCTGGGGCCTTGTTTGGATGGAAGGAGAAAAGAACTGTGTTGATTTCCTCATTGATGACTTCTTTAAGCAACATTGAGTGATGAGTTTGTGATATAGCTCCTTGCATAATTCTTAGTAGATCATTAGAAAACTCATATGTATTACAGTAGATACCATTGATTCCCAAGAAATGATTTCTAGCAAGCTCCTTAAGTTCATTATATCCTTGAATAAGATTCCCATAAGGATTAATGAGAGAAACAATTTTGATCGTTACTCCAATTAAACAAAGCTTCATGGAACCTGAGATCCACCAAACCCAAGGAAGAAGTTAGATTGATTATTTCGTTTACATCACAATGTGAAGTACACACCTCTATTAGATTTACAGTATGAGAGTATACAATTGAATTCTTTAGCTATCATCCAAGACATTGTCATACTAGCCTTAATCTTCTCCAAATCTCTCCATAAGCTAACTCTTTAATATTCCTAGTTAACAACATATATTATGGAGATGGATAAATGATCATTACTAGCTTTAAGCATGGATTCATAGTGAATAAGTTAATTAATGAAAAACTAGGTGGATAAGTGCAAGTGAGCAGGGTTAAAAGTGATAATAACTCTACCAATAGGATGCTTAGAGTGGCCCAATTTGTATGCAAGAATTTTAGGCCTCTCAAGAAATTTTGTTCCTTTATTTTGGTCTAAATGAGACCAACATAATAAGGTTTCCTAGTACCCAAGAAGATTATTGGAGCTAGTTCTTTATTAGACCAACATAATTAGGTTTCCTAGTTGTTTATTAGAGTTTTTGGAATTAGTTATCCTCCTCCTTGATTTGTGAATGCTAATCTCTAGTTCCATCTATACCTCAATCTGATTCTTTGCCTTTGGAATGATTATCATCTTTTTCAGTTTCAGTTGTCATCTTCCATAGAGGTACCTTATTACTGAATTTGATGTCTTAGGTTGAATTACCTCATTCTTTTTAGGCCCCCCAGTTTTAATAGGTTTCACTTCTAGTAAAGAGTCTCCATATTTGTATGCTGACTAATAGAAGTGTTATAAACTAGTTCTCAACATGTTGCTTTTCTATTGTTGTCAGCTCATTGTTACCTAGATTGTCACTTATAGTATCACTGGAATTCCTTTTTCCTTAATTTTCCTCCACCTTTGCGTTTGGTTTCTTTGCTTCATTTTTCTTAGGCATCCAAATTTTAATGGTGTCTTTTAGTTGAGGTCTCCATGTGTATGATAACCTTAGCCTATCTTTAACTGACTTCCCAATGCCAATGAGTTTCATAATTGTTATATATTCAGACAACTCCTTTTAAGCATCAACTTTTATATAAACCCTTGCAAATCTTACCCTTTTGAGATTAGTTATATTGTCGTCTAAGGAAAATTGCGTACTTAGGTAGCTAGCAAGGTAACTTAGATCCTTATAGGACTAATATTCTAGAGGAATGCGATGGAACTTAACCCATATGGGTAAGGATTTCATCTCAGATCTATTCTATTTGAATTATATTTCCTGTTTCCTTTAGAAAATAGGTTTACCTTGTATATTCCAAGGAACCAAATACATAATCTTTTGTGCCATTTCTTTAAAAAAATAAAAAATGAAGAGTTCATCTTCAATGATCATAGTGTTTTCTAGTTCCCATCTCTTCCAGTTCAGGTGTTCCTAGTGTTGGACACTTAAAAAAGCCAATCTCTTATCTAGGAAGTAACCAACCAAGGCAACTTTCCACTTGGTCTCTCCCTTTATCAAAACATCATCATAAGGAGCTACAAGTCCTTCCTTATTTTGTGGAATAAAGTGCAACTTGCCAAAGGTTTCTAGATCTCCTATAGCTATTCTCTAAGATGGTTTTCTTGATTGATAGGTTTATCAATATTAAATATACTACAAGTGCATGGTTATCTAACTTACGAATCAAATTATGGATTTTAATTAAAAATTTAACTAAAGGAATAAATTAATTAAAATATTCGCAATATAAGGAAAATATGAGGAACAATCAATTTCAAATAATAGTGTCTAGGTAATGAATCCCCTAAGAATACTTAATTATTAACCTTTGACTATGCAATTATATTATTGATTATTGGACCATGAAAATTCCTATCTTATGTTAATATCTTTCGTAAGAATATTGAAAACTAATCCATCAGTAGAAATCTTTCTAGTTAAAACCCTCATTGCATTATCAATTTGTGAATTTTGTTATTAAGTTTGACCCCAATCTAAAGGATTTATATCGACCTATGTTTAGGTTTGAATGTAAATCCTTCCAGCTATGATAGATCTATTCATACAAGACGATTTCTCAATTTCAATCATGTGAAATCAATCATGCACAAATATTCTAGATATATAAAAATAAGAATAAAAAGCATAATCAAATCGCAATAAATTAATCAATAAAATTGCCTTAAATAAAAGTTCAAATCATATTGTTATTATAACTTACCGTTCATCACAGCTAGACACTAAAAAACTTAGTTCCTATCTGTAGAAAAACAAAATCAATGAAAAATATGCAAAAAAATAGAAAAAGAAATTATAATTCTAAATATACCTTTTTCTTATAACGAATCTTCTTGTAAGCTTGGATTGGGTGAAGCTTTCTATCATATCTCTTCATGTTATCTTCGTGTTTTCCTCATCCCTTGGTATGGCATCATCCTCTTACTAGGTGATTGAGAAAACTCAGGCCTGTGTGCAGGGTCTACTTGTCTATCCTGTAGAGGTTGCTCTCTTACCCTCTAAACCTTTACTGAATGTAGTAAATTTCTACCCTCTAGTCTGAGAACCCCAACCACCCTGTCTATCACCCCAATAACTTATGGATGTGCTGAAGATCTACCTATTGACCTCACTGTTAGCAATAAATGGAACATTTCTAACAAGTTACAAAAATTTCTTCTCATAATTCATCATTGACATTAAACCCTGCTCTAGACAAAAGAATTCCTCTACCTTAGCATCCTTATAACTCTATGGGTAAAATCTATCTGTGAACTCTCTCTAAAATTCTACCTATAATACCCATCCTAATTTCGTCTCTCAATGGTGTCCCACCAATCTTTCGCCTTGTCCTCAAGGAGAAAGATGAAGAATACAACTCTCTACTCATCATTCCATCCCATAATTACATATATCTTCATAAATCGGTTTAGTCATGTGAGTGCACTCTCGGGATCTCCACTTTCATCAAAAGTCTTTGTGCCCAATTTACAAACGCTCTTAATCAAACATCCAGAGGTTTCCACATTCTTGCATGGTTGTCACAACACCATGTTAAGACATCTTTCTGCATTAAAACTCATCTCGGCCGATTCCACCAACCCTGATGATTTGGAATGTGGCTGGTTCATTAAAGCACTCGCTAAGCTTGGCATGTGATCATCCTTCCGTTGGAATATGTCTCCTAAGACATCTATAGCCTCGTTTGTGCATCGTGCTGTGCATTCGATAAAAATAAAAATATATAAAACTTTCAATCTTTGAAACCATATGCATGTAAATCATAACATTTTATTGGTCCCATCACTTTTAACATAACGTAAACATATTTTGTAAATTCAATAAACAAAAAGGAGGTAACCTATTTTTTAAACAAACCTTAGGCTCTGATAACAACACTGATAGGCTCTTATCCTAAAACGACCAGGTGACTTGCCTAGCACTCCATGGTGGGCCTTCATTCAATCTCTGAATTGGCTAGAAAGTTCACGTGAAGCTAAGCCTATTGCCTGTTTTTATGGAAAAGCTTTAACTCAACATTAATAAATGTAAAAAGTGGAGGTTTTAAAAAAATCACATTAAAATTTTCGGCAGCATAGTGACTACATTTTTTACATTCCCAAAAATTTTCGAAGTCCCTGTAAACATTCAAGCACTTCTATATTCATAAAAAACTCTCCACTGCAAATTTCTTTTTGACTTCAGGTCCACACATAACAGTCTCAAACAATTAAATCAACAAATTTTGGAAAGGCTAAACTTACTTATGCATAAAGTTTACAAACATTTATAAACATGCCTTCCTTACATAAAAATACATTTCAAGCATAGTCATAAATATAGAATTGGTCTTAAAATTATTTATAAGGCCAAATGCCTACACAGTAGCATGTGATGAAGTTAAATACTCACGAGGTTAAGTCCTTACTACTAAAGCCTCTGAGCATGCATTTGGGAGGTTTTGTTTAAAAAAAATAGAGTGTGATCTAAATGAGCTCAGTCAGTGTTAAAAATTCTTTACAAATCATGTATAATCATTGACACCTCCCGAAAAGAAATTCATTTCTTTTAGTATAAGACAATGCCAATATAAAACATATAAGCTTCTTGAAACTAAGTTTCTCAATTTTACTTTTAAAGCAAATAATGACACCATTATTTATTATTATAAATTTGTTATACGGTATAACCCACTATAAAATTCTTTGCATTATAGTACCACTATTTATGAAGTTGATTATGCTTCGCTTACTCATAATAGGTTAATCACTATAAACTAGTAGTTACGAAGCTAGTTTTGCAATGCTTACTCGTAAAAATTTTGGCTAACACTTTATGTACTTTGTACGTGCAGAGGGTGACTCACTAGACTGGACTACTAACAGACACAATACTACTCACTATTAGTAATTGACAACCCCAGACACTGCCATGCACATTTGGAATACTCTGACTAGTATAATATCATGTAATAAGCCTAACCGTGTATCATAAGCTAAAAATATAATCATTTTTCTTGGTACCTTAACCTTTAACATAAGGCTTAAACCATTTCATAAAGCAACCTATACAATTTCGAAATCAAAAACAAATGGGAGGGGTTTGGAGCCTATCACAATCGTGATAAGAGTGTCATAATCATGACACTGCCTTTGGCCTATGTACGTTCAAAATTTTCAACATCTTTCAATCTCATAATCAAACAATTGAATGCATATAAAACCAAATGTTGTCAAATATTTTTCAAAGAAGATATTCAAATGAAACAATTAAAATACACTCACCATTTAGCAACTTTATCACCAAGCACACCAACTTATTCTATGCATTTCCTTTACCTACATAAAGTGCATTTCATTTAGACATTTATTTCCAAATTCAAAAGTAAGACGTTAACACTAAATATTTGATTTAATTGAATTCAAGATTAGTGTGTAAACATACAACAATCATATTCACCATATCACGATCATGCATGATGAGTCACGGTCATGTATGGGTTGAATTCACTAAATTCCCTTCTATCATAGGGGCAATATTAGGTCACCATTTTTAATCTCAAATTCCAATGTCATTCAATTAGAATTTGGCATGGTCTCTTCTAGATATTTTCAATAATATGTCTTAGGTTTCATCTCTAGTTAGAATCACCCAATTTGGAGGCCTATAGGCTAGGTTATGGACAAAACAATGGGACTGGTTCAAGTCAATAGAGAAACTAAGACAGAATTTTACTAAACGTGGCTATCTCTATTATCAAATTCAACCAAAATAGTCTTTTGGATCATATCACACTAAAACCTTAGCCATGGCAGATTCTCTCAAGCTTGGTTCCTTAGTCTAATTTCTTGATTTCAACCCTTAAATGCTTCCAAACTTATTATCTACTCCATTGCAAGCCAAAATCACCATTGGTCTTATACAAAACCATTCTATGCAAAATCCATAAAACTAGAAGTTAAAGTTAGAAAAACTTACTACTTTTTGTTCAATCTTTTGGGTAATTGTTGAGCACCTTTACTTGATCAGATCTCTTCAAATATCCATAAAAAACAACAACTTCCTTCTTCTTGTCCGTGAGTCACCCTTGCTTCTCTTCTTTCTCTTTTATTTTTTAGTCTCTCACGATGGCGGTGAAAGGATGAAGCAAGTTGTCTTGGTTTTTTGGCTGTTTCTACTCCTTTGGTACATTAAATATGACACTCTTTAATTGGTCCTCTTTTATGACTGATCAATCTGCTAACTTCTTCTAAAAAGACCATATTGCCTTTACATCTTATAAAAAGACCAAATGGCCCTTAATGAGTTTAATTCATCAACTAACTGAATTAAATTCTAAAAATTTTCTACAACTTTCTTTCCATCAAATTGACCATGAAATACTCTGATTCGAGTTAATACATATTAACTAGATGCTTTCAAAAAAAACTTGAATGGGTTTAAAAACATATATATTCTATATTTTCCAAAAAAAAGGGCATTTTAAGTCCTAAACCTTCGAAATTACTGAAATCTATCCGATCAGAATTATTTTTGATCTGTTTTAGTATCATTAGACTCTAATACCTATTCTGGACATTTTTCAATTCTTTTTTGGGATTTGGTCCAAAAAATCACTATTTAAGCAAAAAGTACTTTTCACTAAACATAACGCTTTGTATTCAATTATAAGAAAAGGTTTGGGGTTTTACACATGTAGGTCCATATTGCTTTAAATCTTTTTTCCTTGCCACAATTTCATCTGAATTCTTCTTCTTTTGCTCTAAGAAGGAAATTATTACCTACAAATGCACTTGAAGCGAATTAAGTACCAAAAATACTATAAAACTAATAAATATCAAGAAAAAACTCATTAAACATATTCAAATAATCATTTATCAAACATCCCTACACTTAAGCTTTTGCTTGTCCTCATGCAAATCATAATCTAAATTATCATTCTTATAAACATCTATCCCTCTTTAGCTTTAACTTTTCTATCCATACTTTAAATTATCATGTCATACTGATCAAATTAACGCACAATTAGAATCAAGTTGTCCTAAAACTAAATTCACAAGTCAATATAAATAATAATCACATCAATAATCTTTTTGAACTTAAAAGCACAAATCTTTACACCCTTACTAAGGTTTCACTCAATGCACACAAATGTTTAGGGTGAAAATTATATGAACTCTCAAATCAATATAAAGCATAATTCTTAACCATGTACTTGTAATATTATCATAACTACACCAATTATAAGTGAATTAGAAACAAATATCAAAAGGTATTTATAAAGTTTAATGGGGCTTAGGTAAGGTATGGTTGGGATAATCAAAGGGTTGCTAAATTTGAAAGAAATTTACAACAGACAAGATTACATGAAACTTAGTCTTTCATGAAATAATCCTTCGTAACACAAATCTATTAGTACCATAATTCAAACACTTCTTTTTCTTCTTTTTTTTCTATGATCACAGTAACTTTTTCTTTCAATCAATCATTAATCATGTACCAACAATTAAAGAAATATTAGACCTTTTCAAAATTCAAATCTCAAGCAATTTGGTAATTATAAATACTTTCATGGTTCAAAATTAGTAAAAAGGTTTAAAGAAGAGTAAGGTAAAAGCTAATAATGGTGTTATAATCAATGAAAAAGGCTAAGGCTCAAAATTGGTTACTCCTAAGGGACAAAATATGCTAGGGTAATTTAAGAAAATTGGCTATACAAATATTGAATCTAAATGCCTTTATCATTCTCGTACTTCTAATTTAACATATGGTCTCAATATGCATAATAAAAGTAAGTTCCAGAATTATCCAACTATGGATGATAACATATATGAAATAATAAAAGAGATTAAAATTTTATGTAATTTGCTCATAGGCTTAAAAGCTCCTAAAAATTGGATCTTATGTGTGTAAATAATCTACAATTTTCATTTAAATTAAATATCTCAATGATTATTAAAAATATGACTTTAAAAAGCAAGTTTATTCTAATTTTCATCATTTTGCATACTTATTCAAATAAGTAATCAATATTATCTTAAGTATTTATTGACATATTTGAACTAATTTAGAATATTAGTTAATAAGATTTGATAACAAAGATTAAAATAAGCTTAAGAAATTATAATCCCCTTCCCCACACTTAAAATTGTACATTGTCCTCAATGTACACAATATAAGTACATATGAATAACAATTTTAAAAGTTGAGAAATTTGGTACTTTGCTAAGTAATAAGAATTTCAGATTCCCGATTTTGATGAAAGATCCATCTGATACTAGATACAATCATACCTTTAAAATATAAATGAAAAGAACTAAAATAACTAAGAAAAATAGAAACACAGTTAATGGAAATACATTGCATGAACATTTAAACAAAATAAATAACACGAAAAGAAAATAAGAAAAATAATCAAATAAAAAGATAAAAAGAAAAGAAAACTAAATTTAAACATTTCCATCCTATGGTAACTCTGACATGTCCATCAATGGAGGGTCCTTAGGTTATTGATGATGATGTACCTGTGCCAGATGATGGAGGTTGAAATATGCCCTGACAACTAACCATTAGCAATAGTAATCGCCCATCCATCTAGCAGAGGTCTCAAGCCAGCTTATCCATTCCCCCATCTTTACCTACTATAGCCAGATAGTGCATTGAGTACCCATAAGTAGGGATGGTAATGGGTCAGCCCTCGCCAATTTTTTTAAAATTAAAAATATATAACAGCTTATTTTTTAAAATTGGATCTAGGTTTAAGCTACTCAGATCCAAACTTACCTAAGGCCTAACTCTTATAAGGAAAACGATGTTGTTTTACTTAGAATAATTTTATCTCGAGTCAATCTGGGCTTGTGCGTGGCTCATAGGGTCGGTCTATTGAAAATAATTAAATTTAGGCCCATGGGTCAAAAGTTTCCATCCCTACCCATGAGTTGTCCCAACTATCTCTCAAACCCACCTATCTTTAGTTAGTCTAGGTATGATGTCTGCATCCTGCGTATCTCAATATTATCCCCCTCGTATACCGTTCCTCACGTCTACAATGGTGGTGCATGTAACTGTGGTGGTTGCTTTGTTATGTGTGGCTTCTCCATAGCATTTTTTTATGATGCCAGCTTGTCAAAACCCCCAATTAGTATTTATATATTGCTTATACGTCCCCCTCTTCTACTTACCATATGCTTCATGACATCTAAGTTTAATGCTGCCATGATGCCTACCAATCACTTCAGTGGTAATCTGTTGAAGACCCCTTCCTCCTTGCAAGTCTTGTCACAAAAATTCCCATACAGATAGTGCCGACCTTCCTCTCCTTGCTTTGATGTCAGATAAACTAGGCTAATGTGTGCCCTAGGTGAATTAACTTCCTCTCCAAGTTCTCTACAATGTCATAGCTATCACCCAGTTTGCTCAATGTATGGCTCAGAAATCTATAGATATATCTAAGCATTGGGTATCGTAATGATGACGCCTTGCATTTGCTTGGGTTATAGTCCCCTTAATCATTGATTGTACTCTAGAACTATGGGAAGACATCTCATGCGAGAAGTCTATCTGCAAGTCTAGGTAAGCTTATGTCCCTACAAACTTTGCATTGTATAGCCCCATTGTGACAGAGAATTTTGAATAACTCATTCAGGCCATCTCCCCTAGCAGCCAAAACTGAATAACGATCGGGTCAGTCCCAATAGTGTCTTCCCTTCTCCATAAAGAACGTGGAGAGCACCTTGATTGTTAACTACCAATAGGAGGGCTCCACTATCTTGAAGAACTAGGCCTAGGCTCTAACATCGATAAGATCTCTAACTTACTAAACCAAACCAACCTTACCCAAAGCCTCCCAATTAATGCTACTACTTGTGATGAATGTCTTTGTCACGACCCCAACCTTAGATTGTGACCGGTGCCAAAGGAGCAGTAAACTCAAGATTTACTAGACCTTTAGCAAGCCTAAAATACCATCAAATCTTTATATTTAAATAAATATAATATTTCAAAATGATCAAACTCATAATTGTAATAATCAAACAATTCTAACAATATACAATCCTCAATTTTCTACAACATAAAGATAGTTAATACAAGAGAAATCTAACATATACAAGATTACTGCTGCTTTAGAGTCAAAGGTCACTAACAAACATACATCAAATCATTGAAGAGGAAGAACACCAATGAAGTACCCTATTAAAAGAGATCTGAAAATTAGATCTTGAAAAATAGTTGAGAGGAGTTAGAACTCACTGAGTGAATTAATACTGTGGTTATGTTATGCATTCCTAAGGATTTTAAATGATACATATATATTTATAATGTATTATATCTATAAATGTAATTTTATAACATAATGAATTTTTTCATAAACATTAATGCTTTTTTCATACCAATATCATGTCACATAATCAACATAATTACAAACCACAATTAATTGTGGAGGACTGACGACTAACCCTATAACATACCTCTTACCTACATATTATGGCCATAGGGACTCTCTTGTTCCACACGAGTCACTTGGTCCAATGTAGTGGACTGCCATCTGAGAGCTACACTCAACTGAACCGCCACAACCTCACTATGACATTATTGTCATCCAAGAGCAAGCTCGACTGAACCACCACAATCATGCTACCTCTTATATAACATATATCAGTGGGTATCCGAGAGCAAGTTTGACTGAACTGCCCGAACCACGTCATATCTCAATCAATAAACCCAATACTAACCCACATTTATACACGACTAATGACTAACTATGCGCACAACCTAATGACACCCATCGGGTAACTTATACTATAGCATTCCTCTACATCATCACATATCAAAACAAGCACAACATTGCATAAAAATATATATATGCATGTGTCAATCCATATGTATGAATGTCATGCTTGCATATTATAATGATAGTGATTTCCATGGTGAATATGAAATTCTAATGCATATTTATAACAATTAATTATTAACTCACAGGTAGATACGCTTGTTCTCGTCAAATCTAATGTCTCGAAGTGGAGGGTTCCGCTTCTAACTATTCTATAGGAAGAAAGGTATAAATGACCATTAGGATCTAAAACCTAAACTTTTTTTTTTTTGACAACTTGAGAATAAAACCATGACTCAATATTAGGAGCTCTATTTTTCTATTTAAAAATGATGATGTTAAGTTTTAAAGGAGCCTACTGAAAATTCAGCAGAGTTTCTCCTATAAAACGGACATCCCCTTCCAAAAGAAGGGTCATTCTTCCAATGAGAAGACACTGCTATAACCACTGATAACCACAACTCAATTTGGGCCTCCAAAATTACAAGTCCATGCCTAATTAAGTCCATCTTTACATTGCAAAAATTTATAATAAATCTAATCATAATTCAAGTATACCAATTTCTAATCCATACACCCTCATTTAAATTCAATACATCTAGATAATCTCAATACTAATCATCAACGACTCAATTTAATCAAATTAATGCATTTTTATAAAAACATAACTCTTTCCAAATTTTTATCTCATAAAATATGAAGAATTTCAATATTTTGGTTTTATGAAAATTGATCTACGTAATATTTGAGAATTTTTAAAATTATTCTTAACAATTTTTGGGATGGTCAAAAAATCACCACTGTCATTAGAGCGTGGGTACACGTGTCGGCTTCAGAGGGGTGGTAACCTTTACCACCCACTCAGAAATGATAAGCTCACCTTTAGGAATTCAATGGCACTAGTCTCGTATCGAAACGCCTCCCAATTTGCAAGAATCAAAGGATTAAAGCTTATAGGTGATCTATTTTCGTTCACTAGTAAAACAGGCTAATTGGTGTCGGGTTTCCCTCCTTTTCTATGTTTTTAGGGATGTTAGACATGCTGGTGGTGTTATTTTTGCCCAAAAATAACAAAAAAAAAGACATTGACGACTTACCTAAACGAATCGAAACTTCCAATCGTGATTCCTCCAAATTCAGGTCGTTTTCTAATAAACAAGTTAACGAGTTCTATAGAATATCCTAAGAGCTTTCCATAGATCCCTAGACCAGAAAATAGTTGTCATACGGTGAAGGTGTGAGTGTTTGAAGTTTAGAGGGCATATTAACCTATAAGGAGAAGGGTTTAAAAGATAAATGAACTTGAACTTTCTTAAACTTAACTTATACTTTTATATGCTTTTCTGGTTATTGGTCCATTACAACTAATTTAACGAAAATTTAGATCATTATACTCTTGTCCTTGAGCCTCTGATATTGCTCCTCATGTGTCGCCATATTAAACAATAGCATCGGAGGTCATTTGGGTGGGTGGACTAAGAGAGCTCCTCTCAGGTCTCTAGATGACCCTTCCCCTCATTGTTGCTTCATAGGTAATTCTTTACGCATCGTGGCCCCATCATTGTACCTAAAACTTTAAATAATTGTGAGAACTTCACATTGCAATTTACAAGAATACCCTTTCCCAACACTTATTTCCTATGCTCATTAAATTATTAAACGTGAAAATGCACTAACATCAAACATTAAAACATATAAAAATAAAAATAAATTACAAATAAATATATAAACAATAAAATAAAATATTTAAAAAATTAACTAATAACATAATTAATCACAAAATTAAAATTAAAAATATTGTAATTAAAAAAATAAAACTAACCTAATTGTTTAATTTACAAATTTAACCCTAAAATTGAAATTAAAAACTTATTTTAATAATTACACAAAGTTAGTAAATTAAACATTTAATTTGCATAAAATAAAAATTAAAATGAAATTAACCAAGACACAACTTCAATTAATTATAAAAACAATTAATTAACCTTAATTTTATGCAAAATTATCACAATCTAATAATCAGTGAGTAAAGATTGTAGAAATTCACAATTCCAAGTGAAATTTCATCCAAATTGAATTAATACATCAAATGGGTATGGATAAAATTCAACTATAAAATCACAATTAATCATAAAATCACGTAAAATCTCAAAATCATAAATTTAGCATTTTTGGGAAAATTTCCTAAAAATTGTAAAGGCACCTAATTATTCATACATAACAAGTGAAATGGATAATAATACTTAAGTTTGAAAATTTGTAAGAAAATGCTAGAAATATGTTGGAAGATTGAGAGGGTGACGACTAAAGAGTTAGAAAGAAAAGAGAAAGTGAGAAAAAGAGGGACTAGGGCAAATTTAAGGGTTGTCACAGACTTACACGGTCTGTTGTATAGGCAAATGTGAGAATCAAGATCTTCGTTATCCGTTAAATAAAATATCTTGAATTATTTACAAAGCTACTAGTTTTAACTCAAAATTATTTGCTTAAATGTGAGGCTTCTAAATAATTATTTGAATACTTTTCAGTGATAAAGATAATCTCATAAAGCTATTGGTTTATTCACTATATATGGATTGTTCAATGGTTGGTTATCTAGTAGTCTGTAGTTCCTACTTCTTACTCCCTCAAGATCAACCATAGGTTCTTATGACTGAATGATAACTTCTCTCTTCTCTTTTCTATTTCTTAGTCATATAAGCTCTATTTATTGGTTAAGAGGAAGTATATTATTAATCACAAACTTTCACATGTGATGCTGAGATTTAGTTTTAATCACAAGCACACAGTGTAACTATAGCTAGAACTAGTAAGTACAGGTCAATCTAATAAGGTCTAGAATTATTAGTACTACCATATTTCTATTACCAAGACTAACAAATTATGGTGCTTATGATTAATTAAATTTAAGATTAAAACAAAAAACTAAAATAAATCAACACAATTGACTAATTAGAACAAAGATTAAACTAATACAATCAAAGAAGATAGTGGTATCAGGACTTCAAATTCCCTTTAAAATGTCTTATGCAATTATGATTTCACTAAATTTAATCTATAATTTATTGAATCGTGGAAATTTCTAAATTATGTTAATATATTTCTTAAGACTATTAACATCCAATCCTTAGCTGATTAACTAAAATCTCTTTCTAGAACCCCTAAATTTTCTTTAATCAATTTGTGAATTCCTCTATTAAGTTTAGCCTTAATCTAAAAAGTTTATGTCAACCTATCTAAAAAGTTTATGTCAACCTATCTCTAGTTTTTCCTATAACTCATTTCAATTATGCTAGATCTATTCATATATTATATTTTTGAATTGCAGTGACATGAAATCATACATGAATCAACAAGGTAGTAATATTAATTCAAGAATAATTAAGAACACGTAATTGAATCTCAATGAAAGTAAAGAATGAATTAAACTAAAAAATTAATACAAGGTTTATTCTAGGGTTCATCTAATCCGAGTACCAACAGAGGTTTAGTTCCTAATTATAGAAAACATAACATTTTAATCTTCACGAAATTCACTTTAGATTGATGGCAATCCACTCTAAATTTGTTTCCTTGTTTGTTCTTCATTTTTTCAATCATTTTAGGCCATCAATTTGTGTTTTCCTAAGCCTCATTTGAGCCTCTCTCCTTTTTATCTTAGTTTTACTCTTTAATAACTCAAAATTAGGATTTTTGGAATGGATACAGTCACACACGAGGCCATGTACATGATTATGTTCCTTAATCTACTTTATTTATTTGAAAAATCCACAAAAATACAATTTCAAAAGGCTATATAGTTTAGGACATGGTTGCGTTGACCTCCTCATGGCCATGTCCCTAAATAACTTCAATCCTTCAATTTTTTGCTTCAATTTCATTTAATTTCTGCTCCTTTAAACTCATAAAGGCAATTAAAACCTAAAAACATAATAAAATGAATTAAGTATCAAAAATAATGAAAAATTCTCAAATAAGTAAACAAAATGCACTAAACATGTGTTTAGAAATATAATCTACTAAGCATTTATTAGTATGCACTTAAAATGAGTTTATGTAAGCCTCAAAACAATATATGAAAAGAATAAATTTAAAAAATAAAATCCAAAGTACAAATAGAGTTATTTCATATCCGTATTAATAAATAATATAATCCTTAGCAATAATGCCAAAAACTAATTGTAAATTTTCTATCGTAAGTATACGTTATTATGAATAAGTAATACAATGATGAAAGTTATCATCCTGAGAAAATTGTGCTTGTTAATCATCAAAACTAATTTATATCTATTTTTATTTAAACAAAAAATAATTTAATGAATAAAATTTAAATTTAAATAATAAAAAACAAAATGTATAGAATGATTAACAATCAATATTAAACAACTTTATGAGTTTTGATTTCATAAAAAGTCTTTCCACTTGAATCGCCAAAATTTATAGTCCCTGTACTGCCAATAAATTTATCTAATATGATTATTAATCTTTCTTAAGCATCAGTAACATATTCCAACTATTAAATCTCTTTGATAACTACAAATTTGGGAAGTTCATTAAGCACAATAAATAATAGTGATACACATAACACGTCCCTCATGTAAAATTGATATGATATTTCAATCAACATCTAATTCACATTTTAGTTTTTAATCTTAAATTGGATCATAAATCATATAATTGTTGATCATACAATCACAAGCACTAACCATAAAATGAAATAATTCAAAATTAAATGTTGAGTCATGATTTAAGAGAAAGAGAAAAACTAAGAATTAGTGAAAATTTGGTACCAAATTATGCATATATGTTTCTTCTTCTCATCCTATGTGTTTTCTACCTCTTCAAATCTCTACTAAAAAAATGAACTCTCTCGAAAGAATAAAAAAATATAGCTCCTAAAAAGGTGTAAAAATCAACTCTCAAATGTAATTATCTAAAAGTCTCCTACCTCTCAAAAGCCCTAGAATCTTTTATGTATACTCTCTTGTTAAAATTAGATCACTCTAAGTCTAAAGTTTCCTGATAAAATTAATTACGCTAGCATAAGATCGATGTTCTAGTGGTGTAAGGGTGTTGCTCAACATCTGGTACATAACAGACTATCATTCATATAATAAAAGTGGTTATAGACTTATATTAGTGTAAAGTTGTTGATTGTTCTATAATTTTCTGGCTACTAGGTGTAGAAGTGCTTCTTTTTAGCACTTTGAATGCTTATAATTACTCCAATTGTCACTTTAAAAAGGTTGTTAAAGCAAGGTGCTCAAAACTAGTGCAGAATCGATATACCTTCTACTTTGTGATTTATTATTCTTTAATTCTTCATTTTGCTCTAAATTCCACCAAATTGTTTATAAAATTCTCAAAAATAACAAATTTGTCATATTTAAATTATTGAATTAGTATATTAAAATTCACAAATCAATTGCATTTGTCCTAGTTCAGTTACATTTATATTTTTATTTTATAAAGGAATTATAGATTTTTAAACATCTTGCAAGTACTCGTAGAACTTTAAGGTATACAACTTTACAACTAGAATGTTTTAGTTAATATAAGTAATAAAGAGTAATTTCTTCTTTATGTAGTAAAAAAGGAGGAATTATATTATTATTATCCGACATTAATTAAATTCGAAAACTTCGTAGAAGTTTCATGGTTTATGTTTTAGGATAAAATGTTACTTCAAATAGTAAGGGTCGTAAAAAGAGATAAGTAATAGCTTTTTTATGACTTGGCTTTAATTAACGCTCTTATTTTCTCTCTCCATAAATTTTTAATAATTTGTGCTAGTAATTGATCTTCTTTAATTATGTTGATGTTGGATCTTTTTCAATTTTTAAATATGTCCACAATCTAATATCACTAATTTATAACTATCGTAAGCTTTTCTTTCTTATTCTACAATGTAGAACATTATTAGTTTTCTTATAGTGATGAATAAGTAGAAAATAATGTTACAAAAGTGAAGAAGAAAAATATAGAATGTGGAGATGAAAAATAAAACAAAAATAAAGGAATATATAATGAATTAGGGTACCTATTTATAAACTTGAAATATATCAAACTTCCTACTATTATGCAAACATAGCAAAAGAATCCTAACAAACTTAGAATAGACAAACATTATTAATTCTAGAAGCCATTGAAATAAACATTATCCTAACAACCATTTACTATTTTAATATAAGCAAAATATGGAGAATACTGGTAAGCAGTGATTTAGTTATGTTTCTAGTCCCATATTTAGTGCACTTTACTTGTTTATTCAAGAGTTTGTATGTTTTGATACTTTATTCATTCATATTGTGTTTTTAGGTTGTAATTTATTTATTTGAAGCAAAAGGAACGAGTTGGAATAAGTTTAGAGAAATTTGGAGTTGTTTTGACTAAATTGTAAAGAAGTTAAACATCAACATGGTCACTAGGCATGCCCATGTTGATGGATACACAGTTTAGAGAGCGATATGGTCACTAGACATGCTTGGGTCATGTGGACACGCCTACCCCATAGTTATGTGCATATTTTGAGCCTATGTTCATTTTAGATTCGAGATTTTTGTGATTTTTAATTAACATGGACACCATACTTCCTTGTTTTAATGACCATGTCCCACCCAGAACCCTAAGGAAACATTAAAAAGAAAAGTAAGGAAGGATCGAAAAATATAATTTGATGGCCTAAGAAGATAGAAAGAATGAAGAACAAGAAAGGAATCACATTCAGAATAGACTTTCATCTATCTAAAGTATATTTAACAAATATTAGAAGGGATTTCATCATGTTTCATTTTATTTTCTAGTATTCCTTTAGTTTTGATGTTATATCGTTTATGATTAGAAATTAAACCTTGATTGGTACTTGGATTAAATGAAACTCAAGATAGACCTTATAGTGATTTTATTTTATTTTAATTTATTTCTAATTTCTTTGAGATTCAATTATGTGTTCTTAATTATTCTTGAATTAATATTGCTAATATGCTTATTCATTTGTGATTTCATGCAATTAAGTTTGAAAAACATTTTGTATGAATAATTGAAAGGATTTACATATGAACCTAGAGATATGTAGACATAAATCTTCTGAATTAAGGTCAAATCTAATAGTGAAATTCATAAATAGATTAATATAATTCTGGGGCTTTTAATTAGAAAGAGATTTCAATTAGTCAACCTAAGATTAGTTATTAATAGTCTTAAAAAAGATATTAGCATAATTGAAGAATATCCATAGTCCAATGAACTTTAGATTAAATTAATGAGTGAAATCATGATTGCATGAGAACTCCTAGGAGAATTTGAATTTCAAGTACCACTATCTTCTTTAATTGTTTTTTAGTTTAATCTTCATTCTAGTTAATCAATTGTGTTGATTTATTTTAGTTTATAGTTTTAATTTTGAATTTGATCAATTATCATTACTACAGTTTGTTATACTAGATAATAAAAAGATGATAAGTACTACTAATTTTGGTCTTTATGTGATCGACCCATACTTGCCAGTGTTAACTATAGAAACACAACGTTCTTGTGGTTAAAACAAAAAATATATCATAAAGTCTTTGGAGTCATTTTCAAGGATAAAGAAATTAGGAAAAGTTGATTTATACTAATTTAGACTTTATTTTTATTTCATGTTTCATGTTTCATTTTTCTCTTTCTCTTTCTCTTTATTTTTATTTATTTATCCTTAGAGTTCTCCTTCTTTATTTTAAGCATGTGGCCTACTTTTAGGATTTAGGTATAACACCACCAAAAATATTAACTTAAAACATAAGATCTTTTTATCAAAGGAGCCTTAAGAATAAGTGTACCATATTGATCAAAGATGGAGAGTTGTCATAAAGAGTCATCTTATGCCCCTTTTATAGCAATTGATCTATAATAAACAAATTTTCTTTCATTCTTGACACATAAAAAACATTTGAAATATAATTGTGATCACTATTGTTCAAGTTAATAATCCTTTTTTTCCTTTTTTTTACCAATAGAATGGTAGTGTCATATACAAATTTCAATTTGGTGTGAAAGGATTCATTAGGATTTGTAAATAGCTCTTTTCTACTATTCATATTTGGTATATCTAGTATTAAGGAACCATATGTGGTAGTTTATTTTATCACTAGCTACGGTGATCATTAAGAGAGTATGACGGTCATCATCATCATTGTCATTATCTCGTTTATAGTAAGCCCCTTAAGCACTTCCTATTTTATTTGTTCATTTGAATAATGTCTATATCTATAATAATTATAGCATTCAAAACTGGATTTTTCATACCTTGCGATAAGTGTTAAATAGGTTATATTTTTGGCATGATTTTAAGAGCATTTTACTTATGTATAATGGTTTTTATATGTTTTAGTATTCAATTTGGCTTATATTGCATTTTTAGGTCTTATTTTAGCTTTCTAATAAAAAAGCAAGGAATTCAGGAGAATCAAGTTAGAGCAAGTTTTGGCATCAGTTTAGAGGAAGGATTGGAAACACAATTCAGGATAATGAACAATTTCAAATTCATGTTTATGATGAGTAACACAATCCAATATAGATTCGTGTTAGTGGTGATATTTATGAAAAGGGTTTTTAAAGAATAGAAGTTAAGAGAAGCAATATGGATCCAACATAGACCTTTGTTAGATCCTTCTTGGTAAAGATGACCACAAAATTTTTAGGGTTTTTAAGATAAAAAGAAGAGAGACATGGGCATATAAGACAGTGAAATAGAATATCTTGAGAAAAGAAAGGAGAAACTTTATACCAAAAAAAAAAGGGTTTCAATCAATATTCAAGTGAAGAACTTCAAGTCTATAAGAATGAGTTATTTTATTTTGGATTCTTTTTTAAATATTATTGGTTTTCCTTATCTTAGTATCAACTGAACTAGAATAAATTTAGATGGGATAAACTTTGCAACTAATTTTTTAGAAAAAATCTTTGATTTATTAAAAGACTCAAGTTATCTTTTGAATTATTCAAGATTCCTTATTGTTTTAATTGAAATTTTTTATTTTGAATTGATTTCAAATTTTATATATAATGATTAAGAAATCATATGTATGAATAGATTATGGCATGAATAGTAAGAGTTTCATAAAATCCTAAATATAGGACTATATAAATCTTCTAAGTTAGCATCAAATATAATAAAGAAAATTACAAAACAAGTTGGTGCATTTTCAAGGGTTTTGATTATAAGGAGATTTCAATCAATTAGTTTAAGGGTCAGAGATATATTTCTTAAGACAAAAATATGGTTACGACTTTGGAATCCTATCAGTACAAGAAACTAGGGTTAATAATTAAATCAAAATAAGTTTAAGCATATAAAAGTTTTAAGACTCTACATCTAGATTTTATTTATCAATTAATTGCCTTATTATTATCCACTGCTTTTAGATTGCTAATTTAGAAAATTAGTTTGACCTTAGTTAATCACTTATTTTAAGTCAACCAATTATTTTGTTAGATTAGATAATAGAAAGATAGTTATTAATATTATTTGTTATCCTTTTGGGAATAATATTCGTATTTACTAGACTATACTATAAGAATGATAGGTGTACTTGCCTAGTCGATCTTTAGTAATGTTTAAATAATGAATATAATCAAGTTTTTAGCACTGTTTTTGGAGAATAATATATTAGGAGCACTTTATTTTTATTAATCTAATTAATTTTTTTCCTTTTCTTTTACTTATTTTGTTTTAGAACTTTCTTTCTTGATATTTTATTTATTGAGTGAATTTCAAGATTTATGTACTTTGGTTTGAGTTGATCTAAATCCTTAAATTAAAAGGACTTTAGTTTAGAATTTAAGTGAGAGAAACCTAATAGTCTAAGGCAACCAAAAATTATAGGGTTATAACTACCAAATACAATGATAAGATAGGGAGAAAAAACATATTATAGAGGATTATGATATACCTTAACTTGTAGGGATATAATCTAGCATTACTAATAAGAGTGGAGTAATTTTACCCAACATAATTTACATGGATCAATAAATTATGCAATTTTTTGGTTTGTTAAATGGGATCCATATACACATATTGCCAAAATTTTAAAGTTCTTTGATACTTTCAAAATTTATAGAACTTTGGAACATGCTATTTAGTTAAGGTTATTCTCTTTTTGATCAATTGACATAGATAATCATGGTTAAAAGTCAAACCCTTTGGAATGGTCTTGCTAAAAAGTTTTTAACCATGTATTTTCCTCCGATATGAATAAAAAAAACTTTAGAATGACATATTTTCCTTTCAATACTTAAAGGGTGAGATGGTGTATAAAATTGAGAAGATATCAAAATCGTTACTAAGAAAATGCCCACACCTTAATTTGATTTGGGATTACAAAATTTAAATATTTCTTAGTGGATTGACTTATCCATCTAGGAAGTTGATAAATGCATTTTTTATGAGAATATCATCTTTAAAACCCCTAAGGATTTGAAAAAGAAGATTAAGAATATATCTATGAATAATTACCAACATTGGAACTTAAAGACAAAGACAAAATCAAGTTATATTCATAATTTTGATATGGTGACAACATTATATGTGAAGTTATAAGTTCTAAGAAAGAAGATTGATAAAATGAATTTGTAAAATCAATCAATAAGTGATGAGTTGTGATATTTATAATGATAAGCATCTTAATGATGAATGTGAGGCACTTAATAACATGGGACAACTGACCAAGCCAATTTATTTTATAGGAAATTAGTTTCAAAATAATCCTTATAGTAATATTTACAATATGGATTACAGACACTATCTTAACTTTTGATGGAATAATCAAAGATGTAATAGGTAAAGACCTTCACCTAAATTTTACCAACAATAGTAACAACAAAGGAAGTCAAGTGTTAAGGAGCTCATCATAAAATTCATTAATGCATCTAAGGGCATCCATAATATTGAATAGGCTCTTTGAAATCAAGAAGCCTTCATTCATAAATTGGAAAATCAAATTAGACAACTTGTTATGATTATCTCTAAACTGTAGCTAGGTATTTTTCCTAACAACAATAGTAAAGAAAAGAAGAAAAAGGTTATTGTATGACAAGTAAAAAAGATAAGGAAAAGGAGAATGAGAATGAGATGGGGCTAATGAAGAAAAATGTCAAAGAGTATAAATTGAAAGTTTCATACTAGAGAAATTTTGAGAGATATATAAAGGTAGATCAATTTGGAAGGTTTTTAAAGCATTTTAAATAATTATATATTATCACTCCTTTTATTAAATCTCTTTCACAAATGTAAAAATATATGAAGTTCTTAAAGGATCTCCATTATAATAAGTAGAAATTCAAGAAGTTATCAATGGCATTTAAATGAGGAGTGCTCTATCATTTTGCAAAATAAGCTACCTTATAAAATTAAATATCTAGCAAGTTCTTACTTGTAATTGTTAGTTTGTTAATTAGAGGGTATTAGCAAACTTAGGAGCTAGTATTAACATAATGTCATACGATATGTTTAAGAAATTAGGATTGGGCAAACCAAATTTAACTAGGATGAGTATTTAATTAGCAAATAAGTCAATTAAGTATCCTAAGGGCATTATAGGTTTTTTTTTAGTTAAGGTTGACAAATCTTTCTTTCTAATTGATATGGATATGTAGGATGACGGAGAGAATCCATTGCTATTAGTTACTATTAAAGTTATCGTAAATGTGAATGATGGAAAATTAATCCTAAAGGTAAAGGATAATGAAGTAGTTTTCAAGATAATTGAGGCCATAAGATATCCCCTTGATAAAAGTGATAGTTGTTTCTCTATAGATGTGATTCATACTAAAATTTCATATTATGCTACAAATTCATATATGATCCACTAGAGACTTATATCATGGAAAAAGAAGAAGAGGATACGGATAGACCTATTATAATAGAGCATGTGGCATATTTATAAGTTCATGATCCTATAATTATGAATTAAGTAAGAATTCCAATTAAAAGGCTATCAAAAAAGTATTTGTTAAGAGGCAATTCAATGATTTAGGGGTTTTTTTAAATAGTTTTAGTATTTTTTTCATAATGTTGTTGTATGTTGAATGTGTTTTAAGTTAAAGAAATTTTAAAGTCATTGATCTAAGTTTGTTTTAATGGTCTTTCATTGTTAAATCATGAATAGGTTATTTGGGATAAGATTTGAGTTAGTTTTATAGGCTATACATATCTTACACAAGCCCGTGTTTGCCTCATGTTATATAACACCCCTATATGTCTCTAAAGAGCGAGCTAAAAACTAAGAAGCCATTAATGACTAACTAAAGATTATTGATTCTGATGGCATTCGAAGAGGCTTGCAATATTTTATTATCAAACGAGTACCAATCATCCTAATTTCATACTTGTTCCTTATTTTTCTAGTTTTTCATTGCTTTTGTATACTATCTATATTAAGGATAATATACAAATCAAGTTTGAAAAAGGGAATTAATTACCCATAGGCCCTATTAGCTACACTTATCAATTTTATTTTAATTAGTTTAATAAAGAACAATTCAAGGAAAATTTTAAACTTTGATAGAACATTGATTGAGATCATTAATCACAAGTTTGATTGTTTTAGGGTTTTTTAGGTCAGTAAGTCATTAACATTGATGATTAAGTTAATTTTAATCTACTTTATTAATTTTGGTAATGGATATTTAAAGTGTACTATGATACCTTTTATATCATTTGGACCTACAATTTAGTTAGAAGTAAATTTTTTAAATAAATTTTAGTATCCTACAAAAAGCGCGTTAATAAGTGAGCATAAAACGAATTTGATCCAATGGCTTCAAATTAAGTAAAAAGGTTAAAGTTAAAGAGTGATGCTAATAGCCATTTGAAATGGTAACCTAATTAAGTAACCTGGAGTATTCATGACAAGGTGTTTACTTTCGTCTCAAATGATTAGGTGAATTTTCATAAAAGCCTCTAATTTCTATTGTATTAATTTAAATTTGGTGTTTGATTTTCTATCAATAAAAGCGTATAAAAATATTTAAAATTTGAGCATCTTTTCTCATATATGTTCACACTGTACAATAAGTTAAAATTTATAGATTAAGTTAAAATTTGAAGATTTTAGATTTAAATTTAATTGATTTATGATTTGATGCATGTAGATAAATGCCTAGAAAATTAATGAACATTGTTGTTAAATGAACAATGGAGAGCCTTGATTGATTCTATTGATTTGTTAAGTGTTTTTTTCCTAGAGCTACCACCTATTTGAGTTAAGGATAATGAAATTGACTTGCCTAAGGGCAAAGAATTGTTTAAGTGAAGGGGAAAGTGATAAGTGCTAATTAGGTTTTGTTTTTAGCATAATGTTAAGAGTGTTTTGCTTGTGTTTTGATGTTATTTATATGTTTGGGTGCTTAATTTAGCTTCTATTTGATTTTTAATCCTTCTTTTAATTCCTAATAAAGAAGGGAGTTTGGAAAAATCTAAGTCAAGTCAGAACAAGTTTTGGGAAGGTTTTAGAGGAAGGATTTGAAACATAGTTTAAGATAATAAATCATGTCCAATCTATTTTTATGTTAAGCAACATGGTCTAATATATATCCCTATTGTTAATGAATTTTATAAAATCAAGAGTTTCTGGAGAATAAAAGTTAGGGGACCATCACAAAAAGAATCTAAATAAAAGAACTCATTATTATAGATCTTGAAGTCTTGAAGTTCTTTACTTTAATCTTAATTGAAATCCCTTGTTTTCTTTCTAAAGTTACTTCTTTCTTGTCTTAAAATGCTCTAATTTGCTCTCCAATATTCTTATTCTTCTTTTCTTTTTATATTCAAAACTATAAAAATTTTGTAAATATCACTGGAAACACAGGTAAAGAAGCATAAGAAAATTAAAGCATTTTAAGATGAGAAAGACGCAACTTAAAGAGAAAACAAGGATTAAGATTCAAGTAAAGAACTTCAAGATCCATAATAAAGAGCTCTTTTTTTAGATTCTTTCTTGAATGTTTTGTTATTTTCTTTAGCTTAGTATGAACTAAATTAGGATAGACATAGATGGGATGAACCTTATGACTAATTATTTGGATTGATTATCTGATTTAATGAAAGACACAAGTTATATTGTGAATTATTGATGACTACTTCATATGTTTAAATTGAAATTTGTAAGTGTTTTGATTCAATTAAAATTTTATTTATATAGGGTTAGAGGTCATTTGTATGAAGAAGAGATCTTAGGATGAATATTAAGAGTTTTTCAAGATCATAAAGACAGGACCATATAAATCTTCTATGTTAAAGTTAAATCTTGAAAATAAATCTATATAACAAGTTAATATGTTCTTAAACTTTTGATTAGAGAGACATTTCTAGCAATCAAGTTAAGAGTAAGAGTTACATTTCTTAAGAAAGAATATGTTTATAAATTTAGAATTCCCTTTGGTTAAGAAAATAGGGTTAATAATTGACTCAAGATAAATTTATACTTAAAAAGGTTCTATGAGGACTCTAGATCCTATTTATCAATTGATTATTTCACTCTTGTTTATCGCTTTAGTTTGCTACTTTAGATTAGTAATTTTAGTTTATCTAATCACTTATTTTAATTCAATCATTCATTTTGTTATATTAAATAATATATAGATAATTATTACTATTACTCTTAGTCCTTATAGGAATGATACTCGTAGTTAGTAAACTATGCTATAAGAGTGACAGATGTACTTGCCAAGATAATTTTTAGTATTATTTAGATCGTGAACATAAATCAAAACTTTTATTGCCATGAAGAGTCATTATGTAATTTTTTTCCTAGAAGCTAACCTACACTTAACAAGTTTATTTTCATTTCTGGCACATTAAAAGCATTTAAAATTTACTTATGATATCCATTTTATAAGTTGACAAGAATTTCTTCTTCAAGTTACTTCCATCATCATTTTCATCATTATCTCATACAAAGTAAAAAGCTCAAGCACTTCATTTAAATAATGCTTATGTTTATGACAATTATAGCATTCATTATTAGATTTCTCATACCTCGCTTTACCACATCTAGGTCTATGGCCTCTTATATACTAATGATGGTTAGATTATGATTTTTTATCATTATCTTGGTTACTTCCAATTCTATAATTGTTTTTATAACTTCCATGAATTATATTATTCAAGACATAGACTTATCTTCTTTGTCATCTCTTATAGGAGTTACCAAGCTTTTAGATTATCTCTCTACTTTGATCACCTTTGATGGAGCATTAGGCTTACAAAGCTTACTCCATTAACTTAGCTTTTTTTTTATGGGCTTACAAAGTGTCAAATACCTCAACAGCATTGATTGAGGATAGATTATGGACTTCTTCAATTGCTACCACAATGCTCAAATTTGGTGGTCAATAACCATATTCTTTTATTTACTATAACTTGTTCTTTACATTGTGTAAGCAAGAAGATGAATTACATAACTGGATAATCTTTTAGAGTATTCTATTTTTAAAATTTTATATTAGCATCTTAGGGTCCAAGTAACATCTTCTTGACTCTCTTCTTACCTTTGTAGATTATCATCATGGTATCCCAAGCTTATTTTAAACTGCTTAAACTTATAATCTTCTTAAAAAGTTCATCATTCACTTTTTGATGAATGAAATACAAGGCCTCTTACCCTTTTTGTTATTTTGTACATTAGGAGTTTTATGTGACAAGAAGATATCACTCAAGCTTAAAGTTAAATTCTATCATTTAGCAATTAAGCTGGCCATGTTTTATGGGGTAGAGTATTGGCCTATCAAACAGGTTTATAGTCATAAGCTAATGATCGAAGAGATGAAGATGATTCGTTGGATGTGCAATCTTACTAGAAGAGATAAGGTTAGGAATATAGTGGTGAGGGACCAATTAAAGGTGACTAATATTATTAAACAATTAAGAGAGACGAGGTTTAGGTGGTTTAGACATGTTAAGAGGAGACACCCAGACGCTCCAATGTGAAGATGTAAGAAGATTGTACTTAGAGGCTATAAGAGGAGAAAATGAAGGTCTAACAAGAACTGGGGAGAGGTGATAAAAAATGATATGGCTTTGCTAGAACTTATCGAACACATGACTTACAATAGAAAACTTTGATGTAGTAAGTTACGAATACAGGATCTCTCTTAAAAAGATACATGTCATTTTCATAAGTCTATTAGCAATTTTCTCTTAGATTTAACCTAATCATTTAAACAAGTACTAATCATTCTCTTACTTATTTATTTATTATTAATATTCATAATAATAATTATTATTATGATTTTCCTATATATGATTATTAATATTATCAATATTATTATTATTATTGTTTTTATTATTATTATTATTATTATTATTATTATTATTATTATTATTATTATTATCCTATTTATCATCATCATCATCATCACTATTATTATTACTACTGCTATTTAGTGTTTTATTTTTATTTTTATTTTTATTTTCATTTTATTTATTTATTTATTTACTTACTTATTTCTATTTCTTGTGGGTTATTCGGAAGTAGCCTATCTACTAGTTAGAGGTAAGGATGCATACATTAGACCTCCATAAACCTCACATTT
The DNA here is from genome assembly GCA_024520975.1 of Erythroxylum areolatum. Classification (NCBI taxonomy): domain Eukaryota; kingdom Viridiplantae; phylum Streptophyta; class Magnoliopsida; order Malpighiales; family Erythroxylaceae; genus Erythroxylum; species Erythroxylum areolatum. Next base: position 54,667,646 of record JANIJH010000005.1, read on the forward strand.
AGTGGAATTTTTACTGAATTGTTGTTATTTTTTAGTAATTTAGTTAATTTATAAATAAATAAAAAAGTACATCGAAAGATTCCCAAAGATGGCAATCTCTTATCCCATCCTAAAGGGAACTTACAAGAAAGCATGAGGAACCCAAAAACTGTTCCCCCGTACCATACAAACACAATAGCATGCCTAAACCATATCTAGCAACCAAAATGATCATATCAAGGATCATCTTACCAGTAACACAACGATTCCATAAAAGAGTCTCAAGCAACAGAAAACTAATCAAAACTTCCTACTAATCCTTCTCATTCGGGTAGTAGGAGCTCTCCTATTGATAAGTTGCCAAAGGAGTGGACCTTGTAGCTTGGGACACCATGCACATTCTTCAAAGCTTTGTAGATTCAGCCATTACTACATCTTATGCCTCTCTTGCTGACAAAAAGGGTGAGTTTCCTTTCATTTTCCTGAGTTGTATCTATACCTTGAATATATGCTCACATGGATATAGATTGCCGATTAGTGAGAAAAAATTTTCTTTCCCAAACCAACTAGCACACCTGCAAAATAAATTTTAGAAGAAACAAGAAAATAAGCCAGAAACCTCTATTTGCCTTCTCTCAGTATTTGAGCTGAGTTGTTCTATTACTTGGAAGATCATTTTAGTATTAATGTTCCCCAGTTCCATGGCTGCATTTTTGAAGGTTCTAAGGTTTCTCTCAGACCATAAGTTGTACACAATAACATAAAGAAGAACGATAAAATTGTTGGGGTCAATGTTTCTATGGCTTTGAGGTTGGTTTAACCAAAGTAGAATGGCTTGAAGGTTTAGCAGGTTTGGAATGTTTATCTGAAAGTGGCTGAGGCAGTATAACCATACTGATTTTGAGAAGGAACATCCAAAGAAAAGGTGATTGGTAGACTCAAAATCCAAGTATCATAGGGAATAGAAGTATAAAGGAGTTAATCCCTTGTCTGTAGCTTATTAAGGAAAGCTAACCATAAGATAAAGGCATGCCTTAGGTTGGAACCTTTATGCCACACTAATTTATGCCAAGATACTTTCAAAAAAGGTGGTCTCATCAAAGTGTATGCTGAAGCATTTGTGTAAAGTTTTGAGGGGCTTGTAGTCCATTCTAATTTATCATATTGGCGAATTGTTGCTATTATTGTTGCGGTATAACTATCATCAATTTCAATAACACCACTCTTTACAGCACCTAAAAACTTATGGTAGTCGAAAAGTGCCCTCATCTTAATAGTCCATTGATTATAGTTTTTCTAACTAATATACAAATTTAAACTTTGTTGGGACCCTTCCCTCACAAGTCACGTGTCTGACGTCCTAAGTGACATCTGAACGTGCGTCCCACAAGGGTGTCATGCCCACACCAGTCAAACATAAAAAACAAACTCATTTTTCCTATTTTAGAATAGATTTTGGGAAACCTCAAACTGGAATTACAAATTGACTTCTTCAGAACATTTGTTCCCCATTGTCTCAAGTTTCTAATGACACCAACATTATTCAATTTGGTTTAGAAATATGAAAGTTATAGCCCAAGCATTTTTGGCTATTATTAAACTGAAACAGTACACTAAACTCATTTCCGTCGAGAAATTGAAAGCCTTAAAGACTTAATTAAAATCAATTTCTTAAGAGGATATGTATCTCTATGTCTTTAGTTTATTTAGAAACAAGAACGATCTCATTTGGAGTTCTATAGATCAAGATATCATCAAAATGCCGAAGTATGTTCCGTAAAATATCCAATTCATGCTCTTCCAACAAATATGCTTACTATGATTCAATCAATCTTTTTTAAATCAATACTAAAAGCTATAAATTTTTATGGAGAGATAGAGAAATGTGTTAGAAATCTATTGGTTCAAAAATCAGGTCATTTGGAGGTCAGACGGCAAAGTTATGGTCAAAAGAGTGAAATATGTTTAGGTTTCAGAGGGGGGGTCGCGACTTTCGCATAAGTCCGCAGAATTATGATCGCGACTTTCCCCTTCCTGCTTTTCTTCTTTTGTCCTATATTGGTAAAAATGGCATAACTTGCACTAGAAATATCTAATGAGGTCATTCAAAAACTTTTTCGAATAAGACTTCTAAACTTACAACTTCCATGAAGAGTCAAAAAGGATATTTTGCATCCAAAAGAGTTAAAATTTCAAATCAATATAACTATCCCGAATGTCCATCCTATATAGCATCACAAACTTCTAATGATCATATCTTTTAACTTCTAAATCCAAAAATTTCATAATATATAGAGTTGGAAAGCTAGAAAGATAAACTACAACTTCCAAGAAGACAATTTTATTCGATTCAGCCTAGATCAATACAGTATTTCCCCTTAAGTTGGAACACACATTCTTACCCCTATGGAAAACTTGAAAGTGAAATGAACAATTTGGAAATGTCATCGGCAAAACACAATCATACTTCCTTAATATCAAAAGATAAGTGTTTTACAAAGCTTTAATAGGCATTTTGAGCCACAATACATCAATATCTCAAAATTCCAAAATACAAAAGATACATGAACAGTAATTTGCTCAAAATGCGACTAAAGCCTTGTTCTACAAAACTAGCTTAAATACAAAAGTATGCATAATCAGAGTGATGCCTTGTCCCTTGGTTACTCGTTCTCATGCTCCTTACCTGAAGATGAGACAAAAATGGAGGGGTGAGCTTAAAAGCTCGTGGGTAACAGGTTTATAACGAATAACAAGCAAAACCATTTAAAATGTTCATTTGCCATCAAAATTCTTATTAACGCATAAAAAGCATAGTTCTCAAATTCTCAACCAAATTCACAATAATACAAATCATTTATGCATCAATCTTGTCAACATTTCATGAACATATAAACATATCATAATGGTTTGGGTAGGTCTAGAAATAGAATGTACTACACATTTTCCATAAAGGTCCTATGTAGCCGTGAACAGAACATACTATTGCAATCCCACAAAATGGTTTTACGTAGCCATAAACTTATGGGAGTCCGTGAAGGAGCTCCATGCTACTAGCGGACAGGCGGGAGAAGCCTTTAGTCAAAGTATACTTAACATACCTAAGGGACCAAACCAAACTCACATAACATGCATTTCACAACTTGTAAACATGTTACCCAAATGACACATTTTGAAAACATGTTTTTCATGAGCATGAAATATTTCATATGCACTTCCATCATCTTTTCACAATTCATCAACCCAATTCAAATACCAAGCATATTGCGATTTCTCAAATCATTCAAAAGCAACAAACACCACAGTTATAAAGTAATGAGAAATCATTTTATTCTCTTGACTAAAAAGAAAACATAATGACTCATTATCCAATTATAAACATGAAACACACTTTAATTTCCTTGCTTGAAAACTTGCTCAAGGATGCCTCTCCTCTTGCCTCTCTTGCCTCCCTTCAATAATGATAACAACAAAAAATCCCCATTCAATAGGAATTCAAATTGGAAAACCCAAAGAACCCTTTGTATGAAATTGATCCTAGAATACTTAAACTCATGCATTTCCTAAACTCTTTGAATCAAAACCCTTCCAAAAATCCAAAAGATTAAACATAAACTTACCTTGAATCTTCACCAAATAATGAGTTTCTTAGCTCTAATGGAAGCTCTAACCTTCCTCTTTCTTTTTCCCTTCTTGCACAACTTCAAAATCACTCTCTAAAACTAAGAAAATTTGAAACCTAGCTCAACTCTCTTCTTTCTCCCAACCCACGACACTCTCTCTCCCTTTCTTTCTTATTTTCGTAATTTCTCTCTTCTTTCACTCTTCACTCACGTTTTTCTCTTCTCAAAAGCAAGACAACAATTCTTTCTTCCCATTTTGCCCTTCCTTCAATGCCTTAAAACTTTCCAACTTAAGTGATCTTCAAAAAATGCCCCTCATGCAAACTTACTGTTAGACCTTGTTTTTATTTGCTTGAATTGTTTAACTGGTAATTTATGTTTTAATTGCTTAATTGGTTCTTTATGCTTGATTGATGGCTTAATATTTTTTTTATGTAGAATTGGTCTTTAATTAGAATTTGAGAAAAGGAATAGAAATTGAATTTGAATTGAGGTAGTAGGTGAAGTGGGATTAATATAGTAAGTGAGTAGTAAATGTAAGTAGTTAGTAGGTGGAAGTTAGCATGGAACTAAGGGGTTAAGGGTTAGTTGGAGTCTTTAAAAGCCAACCAAGGGCATAGTTGGAAAGGGGCTTTAAGTGAAGGGTATAATGGGTATAGAAGGAAGAAAGAAGAAAGCAAATTAGAGAGGGAGAGGAGCAAGTTTCGTGAAAAGCAAGGAGAGGAGAGAGAGAA
>JANIJH010000005.1:54677079-54702943 GCA_024520975.1 Erythroxylum areolatum
TGATATCAAAATAGTATAAGATCCTTAATCCAATTACCATGAATGCTGAACCTTATGGAGCAGAATTAGTAAGAATACAGAGGAAAGTCTCAACAACTTGATATATGAACTAAAGGCTCAATATCAGGTAGAAAGAGTCAACAATAGAAATCATAGAAGACCTGATTATCAGATAGTCATGTACTTCTTGATAAAGCAAATTGAGCTTTTAGAATATATTAAAAACTCAAGACATGGACCAAAAACCGTTATTGATTTTGGCTTTGAAACAGTACTAGGAGAAGATTTATTAAATCCTAATGCACTAAACGAATACGAGCCACCGCCGCTGTGACCTTACCTTCAACTCGAGTTTTGGGTAGAACAGTGGTATATATATATATATATATATAAGTAGAGATAATAAATGAACAATTTATAATATAGTTATAAAATTAGCCTATGCTTTTATAATATAGTTATAAAATTAGCCTATGCTCTTAAGATATGGCTTAAGGACTCGTGTGCCAGTTATATCCTACGTTATTAATTAGTTTATTCATTCTAAAGTATAAAGGATTGACAACCTCAAATGATTATGTTAGTTTAAATGATATTATTATCTCTTAATAGGAAATTATTAATAAGGACATAATATGCTTATTCCTATCATGAGCTTTTAGTTGTGTTATGACTTCTATTAATAAATTACAAAAGAAGGAAGTTTTTAGAAGTATAACTTACTAATGGAGATAGTTAAACAAATAGAAAGTGTTGTTACTTAAATTTTATCTATTTATTTAATCTTATGGATATATACAAGTAATGACTACCAAATATTAGCTACTTTTAACATTAGTATTAGGCATGTAAAGCAAAACATTTTAGGTTTGTTTTAGTTATGAAACAACTGATTAGTTGATTAAATATTTATGATGTTCCCAAAAGTTAATTTTATTGTTTTATATATTTATTACACATTACGTTTGTTATAGTTCTTAACAAATACATTTAATGAAGTGGGTTTATTATATGGATGATGAGTGAGAACCATTTTCAATTTGGTATAATAGCTATCTCTTTATTTCTATTAATCAAAGTAACAGTAATTATAAAAGTGAATCATTCTTTTCACATATTACTAAATATTATTCATATTTTGTATTCAACAATAACCATAATTAATATAACAAAAGGATTATTTAATTCTCACACTATTACAAAACATCAAATGGGAGTATATATTTCAGATAAATATTTTTATTTACCTATAGATACAAATCAATTAAGTAAGTTTGAACATTAGAAAGAATTGACAAAAAAGTGAAAGAATGGACAATGCTAGAAAACGTGAATTGTTTTTTACTTTAAAATACATTCCTCGAGATATCACCTGAAATTATATAAAGGAGTATAGAAGATTACAATGGAGAAGAGAATGACAGACGATAGGTTGATCACTGGCAGGTCGATAAAGAAAAGAAGATGACAGAGAATAGAAAATGAGTGAGGATTATAGTGATAGAGAAGAGAATATGAGGAATGATCGTAACCAATGAAAACGACAATGATGATGATGACATTAAGTTGAGAGGAGAGAGTTACTTTGTGAAATCAAATGCCAGAGTGGTAAGACAAATAGAGTCAAGACTTGAGGTTAAGGTTGGGGAGTTTTTAAATTTATTCATTAAATTTACTAAGTTTTCATTTTCTACCTAATATTAATGTAGCAATTATTCCCAGCTAAAAAGGTCAGATACCATCCAAAACCTTAAGCAGCTGGTACAATATTTATTTTTTAAAACTATTTCTTGATCAATACAATGCATGCTGATTAATATTATTTTTAATTGTACAAAAACCATAAGTTTGATCTCATCCTTATGGGATCTTTATATAAAGTATTATTTTATTTTGTATATTTGGTCATAATTTGTTGTTATGTTCTAGTGAAAAAGATCCTTAAAAGAATGGAAAACTTGAAATAGACTAACTTGATATTGAAATTCTCTAATTTTAATTTTTATGATCAAGTGATCCAAAGATGCAAAATGATCCTTAGTTTAGGATATTGACATCATATTTCATTTTCATGTTCTTTCTAAATAAAGAGATTCATTTCCTTCCATTTTTTAGTACATTGTATTGTTCGTATACTCTACCAACATGTGACATCTGATTAAGTAGAAATATTTGATCTCCTCTTTTATTGAGTCTCTGAAAAGGATGAAATTCACTTTCCTTTCAATGTACAAGTATTGTTACAAATGATCTATGATATTTAATAAAATCTAAATTCATCTAAACTCAAACTAATCTCATTTTTCCTATTGATGAATTTAGGTTTAATCGATAACAAAAGTAAAGTTTGAAGTTAATTTGATGAAAAAATAAACTTAAGAAATCAAAATGTGTTTATTACTAAAGTAAGAAGACAAATTAACATCTTTTTGTTTGTATTGTAACTTATAGATGGATAAAAGATCTTCTGTATCATAAGAAAATATAAGTAAATGTAGTCTGCGTACAATAATGTTACGAAAGTTATGCCAAAAAATTGAAACAACTAATTCCTTATTAATTTATATCTTTATAGTTTAGTTGTACTTTACGTATAATATTATTAACTTATTTCATAAAGACATTTTTATCTTTATATAAATTTGTAAATTATATTCAATACTTAATATTAAAGATAAAATTACTAAAATAATCACTTTTTAACTCAAATTATGATGTAATCATAATTATAAAATTTAAAACATGTTTGAATATTATTCTTAAATCATTCGTAGTTGTAGTTCCATCAAGACATGATATTGATGGAAAAATAAAAATAGCACATGTGGATGTTTTAAACAAATATGTTAATGCTTATTAGAGAATAAGTTAATTGACATTACCACAGATCAGCACTTATTTCCAATCATCCTCGTGATCCTTTGCAAGGAATTCAAGGTTCAATGACTAAGACAAAAACCAAAAGATGGAGATTGTTTTACAAGGATTAATCAAAGAGATGCAAGAAAAGAGGTTATTCATGATAACTTTATAATTGATAAAATTTTGAATGAATATCTCAATGATTTTTGCTTTTGATTTCATTGAATAAATAGATGAATACACAATAATAAAGGTTGATTTATAGGCTGATTGTAGAGATAGGCTGATTTGTAGGGATTCTAAAATTGATTTCTCTTTATTTATAGCTATACAATCTAAATCTGGAATGTACAAAATAAATGATTGATATATATGGCAACATCCCACCTCAAATTGATGCTGGTTACTTAAGAAGCATCAATTTGCCAACCAGAAATTGATGACGCTATCGAGTGAGAGATTTTGTAAACACATCATCAATATGCAAAGCTATGGAAATATATGGAAGAGAAATAACATGGATATTTACAGCTTCGCGAATGTAATGACAATCCACTTCAATATGCTTGGTGGGCTCATGATAAATTGGATTAGTAGCAATATGAATAGCACTTGTATGATCTGCATGGATACGAGTAGGATCATATTGAGGGAATCCCAACTCAACCAACATCCTCTAAGCTAAGTTATTTCAAAGCATGCAATAGACTTAGCATGATATCAGATTCAGTGGAAGATTTAGAGACTCAATCTTATTTCTTACTCTTCCATGAAATCAACGAATCCCCAAGAAACACACACCAACTTGTGATAGAGCGACGTGTATTTAGATAACTGGCCCGATCAACATCACTAAAAGCATAAACCCACGAGGAAACAATAAACCACGATATGGTGAACCCTGAAGATATCGTATAATGCGACGAACCATAGTCAAGTGAAGATGACAAGGATAATGTATAAATTGACTAACCTATTGGACAACAAAGGAGATGTCTAGTCTAGTAATAGTTAAGTAGTTTAGACTACCCACTAATTTTCGATACAAAGATGGATCAATAAGTAATTCTCCCTCATTTGTGTGATACTTGACATTGACTTCTAAAGGAGTATCAACCAATGAAGAATCCTAAAGACCATCCAAAACGACCAAATCTTGAATATATTTATGTTGATGTGGAAATATACCAGAAGAGATAGTGTGAACTTCTAACCCTAAAAAGTATGTAAGATGGCCTAGATCCTTCATATGAAATGAATCTCAAAGATTTTGCTGAATTTGAGTAACCAATAAAGAATCTAAGCGCTTTATGATAATATCATCAACATAGACCAAAAGAAGGACTATTCCTGCAAAAGTTTTATAAAGAAATAAAGAAGATTCATATTGACTTTGCACAAACTTAAACTGAAATAGTGTATATTGAAACTTCTCAAACCATACACGACGAGCTTGTTTTAAATCATATAATGAGTGATTCAACTTACAAGCTTCCGAAGTAGAATAGGAAAACAAACCAAGACGAGGTGTCATATAGATATCCTCTTTGAGATCACTATGGAGAAAAGAATTTTTGACATCCATTTGATGAAGACACCAACCTTGGGAAGTAATAAACGCGAGAACTATTCAGACAGTAGTCATTTTAGCCACAGGTGCATATGTCTCCTCATAGACACCCCATAATCTTGTCGATTACCAAGAGCAACCAGCTTAGTCTTATATCTCTCTAGAGTCCCATTAGAGAGAAGTTTTTCACTGAGTACTCCCACTTACATCAAATAGGCTTAACTTGGGATAGGCGTGGAACAACGTCCCAAGTATGATTATCTTAAAGAGCTTGAAATTCCTCTTGCATTACTTGTTACCAACACTTATGCTTTATGACCTGTGAGTAAGAAGATGGAACTGAAATAACAGATAAAGTAGCACTAAATGACATATGATAAGTACTGATAAGTGTAAATTGCAATTTTTAGGGCATAGTTTGATATGTGTTTAGCCGTTAATTCGATCATTTAGTATGTGTTTAGGTTAAAATTGTGTTAGTTTGTTAATTATTTGTGTTTTAAGTGCTTTAAGGGTTAATACAAGCTTTTGAGCTTAAATATTATATTTTTGGGATACCTTGATGTGTTTGCTAGTGTTTCGAGGTCAATATTAAAGAACGAAGGAATTTCATAAGACATTCAGGCCGAAACAATGGCCCACAATTGTGGCCTATCAAGCTACGATCATGAAAGAAGCTTCACAAATGGCCCACGATCATGGTCTACATGCCATGATCATGACAGAAGGCTCAGATTTGAGCCACGATCATGGCTTGGGTCGACAAACACTCACAAACTTCATATTTCGAGGGGTTTTTTAGATCTTTTGGACCCTAGAAAAACCCTAAGGTTATCCAAAACATAAAAGAGTATAAAAAGAAAATAAAGAGGAGAGAAAAGGGAGTCTTACATTCAGTCACTATCGGAAACTGTAAAGAGAGAGAAAAGGAAGAGAGAGAGAGAGAGGAAAAATGGATGAATGAGGAAGAAGATGTGGATCCCAATGCCGCTACTTCCCGAATCAGGTGGTATCCATCGTTGCCTTCCTAATTTGTCCAACCTAAGTTCCATTTTCTCTTTATTTCCTTTTTCATTTAAATGTGTAAAATTGAGATGGATTGTATGAAAATGGATTTTGGGTTGTTAATAATGTTATGAACTCTCTTTTGGGATTTTATTTTGAGTTCATATTGATTTAGTTATTTTTGTGTTTATTGGTTTGGAAGTTGTGATTAATTAACGTATTTGCATAGTTCGGTAACAAATTGAGAGGGTTAACTGGATAAAAATGATTAGATCGAATTAATGAGAGTTAGGTAATCTAATTGACCACTTAATCAATCTAGTAGGCAATTCCATGGAGAGAGATCTCGTGCAAGACCTTATTGTTTATTAGAGAGCTTTAGAACTGATTAGAATTGTGAGTAGTTTGTGAATTGAGAGAATGTAAGTTTCACTTTTCAATTAGGGTTTAATGATTATAACTCGAATGAGAGTAATCAACCCTACGACCGTCTAGAACCGATACCCCATAAACACATAAATGGCTAGATTAGTATTAATGATAGGTAAATTCTCCTGCCTCATTATTTGATTAATTCTCTTGATGGATTTCCACTGTGACCTGCACGATTGCTCAGTTTAACTCTATTTTGTTGAAATTTTCGCTTTACAATTCTTGAATTAATTTCTCGTATTTACTTTCCATGTTCACTTGTGCAATTTTTATTTCTTTTTATTCTTTTATTGAGCCTTATACGATTTAGGATTAGGCTAGTACCCTCCTCATGAGATCAACCTTTCAATACTACAAAGTACGACCTATGCGCTTACGGATTATTAAGGGTTTTATAAATTGTAAAACTTACTCAACAAGTTTTTGACATCATTGCCAAGGAGGTGTAGAATTAGTTTAATTCTTGTATTCTAAGGCTTTTCACTATCTTTTATGATTGTGGTACCCAATCACAAAAAGAAAAAAAGTGTAGGGAGTTTGGACAAAAAGCCAAAAACACATTGATTTAGAAATCATAAGGCAGTGAGGAAGAATCCAGAAAATTAGATATCAAGAAGAGATAAAAAGAACAATTATAGAGGATATATATTATAGGGAGCAAAGGACTCTTATGGATTTCAATGAGCCCCAATTAGTTGGAGAAATCATCATCCTTATATGAACACGTGCATTTTGGGATGGAAGAACCACCTAAGTTTTAACTGGTCTAACAATGTAAGTACTCGTATAGGACATCAAGACTTATAGGATTTTTGCAAGATGGGTCCAATTTATGAGATTCCAAATTGGACAAAATCATGGATAAACTAACAGATATAGAAGAGACCTAGAAGAGACTAAAAGAGCAATTTGATTAAGTAACGGAAAATCATGCCTCTAACCTAGAGATTCAAATGAGAGTTTTCCCACGAATTTTGAAAGAGAAGTGTGGAAGACTCTCTGAGCAATATGGAATTACATCAACGAGAGCAATATAAGGCTATCATACTTAAAAATGGGGAAGAGTAAGAAAAACTAGTGGGAAATTAAGTTGAATCCCATCTTGTAGAAGACTAAGAGATGAAGAAAAAGGATGAAGAAAAGAATGACAACCCTCCCTATTATTCTCTAGATCTTGGTATATCATGCTTGAACATCGAAAAAAAAACTTAGGTAGATGCCCATGAAGAGAACCTCATTAATTTGATTAGTGATGATCAAGTGACATTCAACATGAATGATGTATTAAAGAATCCAGAGGAGGGCGACTTATTCAGAAAAATTGATGTACTCAAATCTTTAAAGGAATGAGAGGACGAAGAACAATTGACAATGGACATCAAATTTAAAGAACCTATAGAAGTCTCTATTCAAGAAGCTAAAGAAGATGAGGAGATGAGGGAGAATAAGGAAGAACCAAGAAGAGAACAACTCACCCTCTTACAGGACAAACCGCTGGATTCTATGGAAGATTCATGTAGTTTTGATATTCTCCATTTTATTGACAGTTCACTCGAAAAAAGGATATTAATGAGCTTAATTGGTTTTCATAATGTTATCAATATTGTCCTTCTGATCATTTTGCAATTTGTAGCTTACTTATAGGCTACAAAACTGATGTTGAACAAAAAGGGTAGAAGCAAGCCATTTATAATTAATGTCGACTGAGTTTCCAATGATACAAGGTCAAGCTAATGACCATAAATTACCATGTTTAGGGTAGATTTAAATTGTGATGCAATTAAAGTTGCTTCATTTCCATAAATAATTATCAATTCGAAATGCATTACCCTACTAATTCTCTTACTCTCTCTGAATCAATCATAAGATAGGAAAGCCAACTCGGCATCAAACGCATTTGGTCCTTGCCTTCGACACATCACCACCTCAGTCACCATGATGGTTTCGTGCTCTAGCCCTTTTCTTTTCATTTTTATTAGTATTTTGTTCTTTTTCCTTCCACATATTGTTTCATTCTCCCTTTTGTGCTTATATGCATCCTTCTCACATTGAGGACAATGTGTTGTTCAAATGTAAGAAGGGTTATGCGTTTTGCTTTGAGTATGAATTTTGCATATTATTATGTTAGTTTGTTTAGGTTGCATACTGTGAATTGTGTTAATGCATCAATGGCTAGGACTTAACGGGATAGGTTTAGCCTTAAACATATCCTTTTATGTTACGAAGATTTATTAGCTTGTGAAAATTAGTGACCTATGTTACTTAGGGCTAAATATGCTAGTTAATTAGGATACGATGTTAATCCATTCACTCTAGGAATTTGCCATACTCATTTATAATTTTAAGTCAATCAAATAAGTGACATTACTAGTACATTTTCTTGAGAATGATTAGCTAAAGTAATAAAGTAGGCAAACTGTTTTGTTAAAAAATTGAATAAATTTTCACTAAAACAACTATTCCGCTGGCCCTCGCGTTATGAATAGAGCTAGTAGCTAGTTGAGAATGTGATGTTGTTGAGTAATTGGATTCACACGCATTACAAATGTGTGCCTTCGTGTAACAATATTATAGTGACATTCTAACCAAGCAGCTTAATAACAACATGACTTAGTTGAATAACCGTATCGACATTCATAATAAATGTTTTCCTTCGCGTAAAAAGACTAGGTCCATGTCTTTAAAGAAAAATCAACAAAAAGAATGTTTTCAAATAAAAACCTATCAAACTTGTTAGTAGCTTAATTTTTCATGAAAACCTATTGAGGAATAACTACACTTTTGTTTTGACTGAATGATTATCAATGTGTGTGTGCAAATGATAAAGGTGAATAGACTAAAATTTTGATTAGTTTGTATATTTAGTCCAAGGTGCTTAGACGTGGATTTCTCTTGTTAATAAGTTAAAACGACTTGAAGGATTGTGTTTATTGTTAAATTTGTTTCGTTGAGTTGAAACCATTGTTGCATTATTGCATATGCATATTTTGTGTTTTTTTATTTGTTTATTATTTTGTTTGCTTGAGGATAAGCAAATGTTTAAATGTGGGGATGTTGATAAGTGTAAATTGCATCACGTTTAGGGTATAGTTTGATATGTGTTTAGCCACTAATTCAATCATTTAGTATGTGTTTAGGTTACAATTATGTGTGTTTGTTAATTATTTATGTTTTAAGGGTTAGTACAAGCTTTTAAGCTTAAATATTATGTTTTTGAGGTACCTTGATGTGCTTACTAGTGTTTTAATATCAATATCAAATAACAGAGAAGTTTTGGTGGACATTTGGGCCAAAAAAAGAACCCACAATCGTGGCAGAAGCTCTAGGAATGTCATGATCTTGACCTACGTCAGGCAAATACGCAGATGCTCATAAATTTCATGTTTCGAGAGATTTTTTGGACTTTTCAGACTCCAAAAAAACCATAGGGTTACCCAAAACATAAAAGAGTATAAAAAGAACATAAAGATTAGAGAAAAGGTAGCTTTACATTCAGCCACTCTTGGAAACCCTAAAGAGAGAGAAAAAGAAGAGAGTCTTTTCATTTCATTTTTCATTTAAATGTATAAAGTTAAGATGGATTATATGGAAATGGATTTCGCGTTGTTGATAATATTCTGAACCCTCCTTTGGGATTTTACTTTGAGTTAATGTTGATTTAGTTATTTTTGTGTTTATTGGTTTGGGTGTTGTGATTGATTAATATATTTGAATGTTTCAGTAATAAACCGAGAGGGTGAGCCAGATAAAAATGATTAGATCGAAATAATGAGAGTTAGGCGATCTAGTTAGTAATTTCATGGAGAGAGATCTCATGTGAGACCCGACTGTTTATTAGAGAGCTTTAGAACTAATTAGAATTGTAAGTAATTTGTGAATTGAGAGATTACAAGTTCCACAATTCGACTAGGGTTTACAATTTAGGGTTTAATGGTTATAACTCGAGACAGAGAGTAATCAACCCTATAATCGTATAAAACTTACACCCTGTAAACATATAAATGACTAGGTTAGCATTAATGATAGATAAAATCCCCTCTCTCATAACTTAACTCTCTTGACGGATTTCCATTATAACCTGTGTGACTACTCAGTTTAATTATGTTTTGTTGAAATTTCCACTTTACAATTTTTGAATCAATATCTCGTATTTACTTTATGTTCACTTGTTCAGTTTTTATTTCTTTTTATTCTTTTCTTAAGCCTTAGATGACTTAGGATTAGGCTAGGACCCTCCTCGTGGGATCGACCATTCAATACTACAAAGTATGAATCATGCACTTATGGATTATTGAGAGTTTTATAAATTGTAAAACTTGCTCAACGAGTACCATACCAATTGGGAGGACATAAGACTTTAGTAGAGTGTCTTAAAATAGGCAAATTTGAAGCAGGATCAGTTGGTAAATCTGGAGCAGGATCATATGGTAGATTTAGATTAGGAAGGGGTTGTGGAGGAGGACATCGTTTATATACATACTTAGGTTTGAACGGTTTAGAAGTGGAAGTTAATTCATCAAAACTAGGAAGAATGGCAATAGCTGATAATGACTTATCACAAGTAAGAAAGAAAAACTGATTTTCAAAGAAAACAACATTATAAGAAACACAAACCCTTTTAAAAGAAGAATCATAGCAAACAAATCCCTTGTGATTTGTACTATATCCTATAAAAGAGCATTTAACAAATTGAGCAGAGAGTTTATAATGTTCATTTGAGGGAAAAATGAATGAAACAAAAACAACCAAATGTATACATATGCCCATACTGAGGATTTTATTAATAAATATGGAAATAAGGAGACTCAAGGTGTAAAGTTTGAGAGGTTAGTCTATTAATAAGATTAATTGATGTAGATAAAGCCTCTATCCAAAACTTAGTTAGAACAGAAGATTCAAGTAATAAAGTACGATTGACTTCTAAGGATGACGATTCTTTCGCTCTGCCACACTATTTTGTTGAGGTATATGGGGATAAGAGTATTGAGAGATAATACCTTTGTCATTCAAAAATTGTTGAAATTCATTAGACATGTATTCTCCACTAGAATTAGGTCAAAGAACTTTAATAGCAGCAAAAAATTGGGTTTCAACATGAGCAACAAAAATCTTGAATATCAAAAAGACCTCAAATTTGAAACAAAGAAAATAAATCCAAGTAAACCGACTATAGTCATCAATAAATATCACAAATAATTATAATGTGCATGAGAAATAACGGGTGTGATCTCTAATACATCACTATGAATAATATCAAAGCATTTATTTGTATGACTATTAGCAATAGGAAAAGGAAGAACTTTACTTTTGCCCAATTTACAAGTAAAACAATCAAAAGAAAGACTTGAAAATTGTCCATTATCACCCAATAAACTAGAATTCAACAAATATGACAATATAATAGAGTTGGGGTGTCCTAAACGTTTATGCCATAGTGCACTTTTATTGATAACAGTAGAATAAACTAAAGAAACATGACTAGGAATGGAAATATGCGAAGGAAACATACGTCCTACTATAGGCCCCATCACGATCACCATCCCCGATGCCTGATCTTGCACACAACAACCATCATGAGAGAAATGTACATCATAGTTATTTTCTACTAATTGGCCAACCGAAAGAAGATTATTGGAAAGTCCAGGTGATATAAAAACATTGTTGAAAATTAGAGTAGTATCACCAGTACTGGTAATGGACAAATTGCTTCCATTAGCAACTTGAATATCCATGATATGGATTAACATTTTTCAGCAACTTAGCTGAACTAGTCATGTGATTTGATGCAGCAGAATCAACAAACCAAGGCTGAGATGAAGGATTACCTTGATGCCCAAGAGTTGAAAAGGATGAGACTATAATTTGTTGCACCATTTCAGGAGTAAAAACATTGGGTTGAGCATTTTCATCAACAACTGACGTAGTTCAGGGACAATTTTGAGCTAATTAGTAAAAGAGTTGCTAACATTTCTTGAAAACTCCTATTCTAGCAATTTGAAGGACTAATTGAACAATCTTTGATGATGTGCCCTTGCTTTTTGCAATAATTGCAAAAAATTTTGGTATAATTTGTAGCAATATGTCCATAATTCTTGCAACTAAAACACTAAACTTTGCTCATGTGTATATTTTTGCCTTTTCCACAAGCTAAAAATGTCATTTGTGTTATGGTCAAGAGTGCTTAGTGTAAGAAGACATTGTTCTTCATGATGCAATTCACTAAAACACACATCCAAGGAAGGAGGAGGATGACGATTCATCAAATTAGAATGAGCATTTTCAAAATCTGATCATAGCTTCATCAAAAACTGATCACGCTTGCTAATTTCATGAACACTCAATACATTAGCAAGAGAATCCTTAGATACTGCAACATAAATTATATTAGAAAATTCAATCCATAACTTTTGAAAACCAAAATAGTAATCCTGAATCGATAAACTACCCTGAGTATAATTGGCAATCTCACAATCCAATTGAAATCTACTAGCTGAATTGGTTTGATTGTAAAGCTTTTTCAAATATTCCCACATTATTTGAGCAATTTTATAAGAGCATAAATTAAGACCAATTTGAGAATCACATGACCCAATAATCCAAGACATAACTCTTACATCCTTGATCTACGATTGGGAATATTTAGTAGTATTTGTTGGAGCTAGATTAGTGCCATCAATATGTCCCCATAACTATTTTCCAGTAACATACAATTGAAATTGAAATTGAAATTTCCATACTGATTAATTCTTCCCCGTAAATTTGACACAAAATTCAGAGTTATTATTGCTAGCCATTTGCATAAAAGCAATTAAGTTAAACAAAATATGTGAGCTTCCTCTACCTAAACCTGATCTGCAGCCCAAATTAACTCTGAAGCAATAGAATCTACAGTGACCAAGAACGATCATAATAGAATCTATAGTGGCCAAAAAAAACAAAATTTGCAAACCAAGAATGACTAGAAATTCCAAAACTCTAAGAGTAAAGCTCTGATACCATGAAAACTTTAGAATTGATAGAATTTTGATTGAATAGCTCAATGCTTTGTGATTCTAATTTCATTGAATAAATAGATACATACACAATAATTAAAGGCTGATTTACAGGCTAATTACAGAGATAGGCTGATTTGTAGGGATCCTAAGCCTGATTTCTCTCTATTTACAACTATACAATATAAATATGGAAAGATAAAATAAATAGGTTGCAAAAAATAAATGATTGACATATATGGCAACAATTCAAGATGAATCAAATGTATTACTAATATTAATCACTTTCTTACATATCGTTGAAGATGGAATATGCTTAATACATAAAGAACAAGGTTTGGAGAATGTCTAATAGCATGGTTCATAATTTTTGAGTTAAATGGAACCCAAATTTTATGATTAGAATGTATTTAAAGGTCATAGTTCATTTTGTTTTAAATAATTTAACATGTTATATTATAAATGTGCTATACCTTACTTCATTATAAAGCCCAAATAATTTGTTTTATAGTTATTTTTTAGTTTTCCTTTGGTTTAGTTGTTATGGTAAGCTGATTAGGATTCTAATTAATTGAAATAGTATTTCTAGAATTCTAGTTAAGATAATATTTGTAGTTAGTGTTTTAATCTTTGTTACACTTGAGAAGGAATGTTCTTTTTCTTTTAGGCTATA
Source organism: Erythroxylum areolatum (assembly GCA_024520975.1). Lineage (NCBI taxonomy): Eukaryota > Viridiplantae > Streptophyta > Magnoliopsida > Malpighiales > Erythroxylaceae > Erythroxylum > Erythroxylum areolatum. Next base: position 54,690,614 of record JANIJH010000005.1, read on the forward strand.
GTTTTTCTTGCCTTTTAGGATTCTAGTTCTTTGGAAGTTTATACCTATAAAATGTTGTCTTATTGATATAACTAATGGGATTATCAACATAGAAATTGATTTGAAAGCTTTCTTTACTTCTTTTAGAAATTTGTCTTAGTTCTTTAATAAGAACTTAATCTAATCTTATCAAAGCAAGTTGTAGCAATCAAAATCCTTAGAACATTAGTTCTAATAAAGGAGTTTGATCAGAGTAGTTTCCTTACTTGAGTTTGAAGATGATTTTAGGATTCTAATTCCTTAAGATTCAAATTTTAGGTGATTTTCAACCTAAAACTCGCATTATAAGTTCATTGAACTAACTCACTAATGAGGATTTTAAATAGAACCTTACTTTTATATATGTGGATATCCTTATTCGGATGATTGTATGATTGATTATTGGAACTTAGTTATCAAAGTATCTCATATATCATTTTTTAATGCTGCTTATGACCTCTATCTATGGTATCTTAATTGATACTATTTAGATGTAGTATGAATTAATAAAGATAGTAAAGTGGGTTAATAAAGGATTTAACACCCTAAAGTACTTATGAAGCATGCTTTATTATTCTTGATTAATAATAATTTGAGAATTCTTTAACTAGAACAAATAGAAATTTTAAAAAAAATTGGTATCAATAATAAATCAATTAATAATTTTCAAGAATAAATATGATTGAATTATAATAAAGTAGATACCAATTTTATAATTTATGTTTAATTTAATATTATATGACAAAATGATTAAATTATACATCATAACTATGTACAAATAGATTAAGTCAAAATATTTTGACATTCATAATATTTGAGAGATTATGTTATACTAATTGACATTGATCTTGATGAATGATTATAAATTGTTTAATTAAAAAAAGAGATTTAACTTGTTTATTTTTAATTATAAATTAGAATTAGAATTAGAATTAGAATTTATAATTAATGTTAATGTATTAAGAACTTAATGAGTAATACAAATAAAGTAATTAAAGAGAATTATTTTAAATTAAGTTAGATTTAATTATAAAGTTAAAAAAATTTAAGAATCCAATATAACATATTTGATTTTAATAAGGTCAAACTTTTAATTATAATTAGATTTAAACTTTGATTATGACTTAGAACTTGATTTTAAATAAAAGGCTAAAGACATTAAAGGACTTCTTTATCCTTCTCTAAAATAATTAGAAATATCCTTAGTAGATACAGATTGAAGTCAGATAATTGAATGATTTGTGATTGACTCAATTATTTTAATAGGAATTTGAATTAGGTTGGTGTTTAGTTCTTGATTATTATTTCAAACTATTCTACTAGTGATTGAACAAGAAAATTATAGAAATTATTCCGTGGGGTCAACTCAGTTCCCATCATTCCTCACCATATGGGTATTGAATTTATAAAAGAAATGAAAATTTAATATTCTAAGCTTACGTTAAAATTTGAATCCAAGACCGGTCCCTATGTTAATTATCTGACTTTATAGGTGTTTTTGTGTTCTCCTTCATGGTTCATTAAAGTCGTGCACTTTCCATTAAGGTTATTAAAGTCCCTGAGCTGAAAGACAGGTTCAAATTCCAGTAAACTTGTGGTTCAATTACGGAAACTGAATGACCTCACCAACTTCGGTGATTCATGATAAAAGGAAGAGAAATGTTCATAAATTGTTTTATGAGAGTCGACGACGACCACGACGACAATAATAATAATCAATTGATTCCTGTCGATACGTATAAGTTTTTGAAGTGCCATAGCATGCATTGCTGACAAAAACAAAAGCCCGAGAGCATAAAAACACTTCCCTGAAATGAGTCACAAGATGGCGGGGTTCACTGGTTTCAAAACTCATTCAGAATCCAAAATCAAATTCATTTTGTTGCGTGTCATGTCCAACGTATACGCTCTGCTCTGTGGTCCAACGGTATACGCTCTGCTCTGTGGTCCAACGGCCAAACTCTTCACTGTACAACATGTCCATTACCTATTGCCCTAAAGTTTAAGAGCCTCCCTAAATCCAATGCTGAAGCTATTTTCCAGGGCCTTCTTGTTAGGACCAGCAACTGTCCCCTTTTGCATCATGGCTACGAACTCATTGTAATCAATGGTTCCATCCTGCGTCAGTCAATGTTCACATTCATGATTGAAGTGAGGAAACAGGAAACAAGAGGGGAAAAAAAAAGGAATCCACTTGAGAACATGCCGTAAATTCATTATTGTTTTCTAATGTCAAATAAGAAACTGCTACTACTAACACCATCTTTTAGCAGTATCATTTCTGGCCCTTAAAAGGTTGACAAAGAAGCAACCGTTGCCTATAATTTTCAGGTTCTCATCAATCCATAAGCATTTTTTATCTTTAAATCAAGCTCAAAATTTGTGAAGGCACAGAAGATAACATATACAGACACATGGGAAACTACATTACTTACATTGTTCTCATCAATTTCTTTGATTAATTCGTCCAAACGAATATCCTCTATGCCAAACTCCTCACAAGCTTGTTGAAGCTCATCAAGAGTAATATAACCACTTCCATCCTTATCGAAGTATTGAAAGGCTGCAAATAGGTGATCCTCTTTCTCAACCTTGTTTAGATGCAATGTTGCAGCTATAAACTCCCCATAATCGATAGTGCCATTATTGTCTACATCAGCCTGCACAGGAAAGCATCCGCACTGTCATGTACAGAAATCACCAGCACTTAAAAGTTCATTTCCTTTAGTATGTTTCAGCAACTCTATCATGGACAGTCATATTTATAGAAAAGTGTTTAACATCATATAGGCTTGATCAAAGACTACATCGAACTAATTATAAATAAGTTAAAAAAGTATTTGTTCTCTCCTATTCAGTACAATGTTTAAATATATTAACTCTGGCTCTCCCCCTTTCTCTCATAGACAAGAATGTGAAAGTCCTTTTCACTGAGGTTTTCAAGTATTTTAAGTGTCTAGACAATAGCCCTTGGTTATCTTATTGAACTACTCGAATCATTTGCAATTAAATGATTAAGTAGACGAATTAAATTACTCATTTTAATTAACAGAATCTAGATTTGACACGATGCTTACTGCTTGCATAAGATCATAAATTTCAGATTCATTAAGATTAGCTCCAACTTTGTTCAACCCCTCCTTAAGTTCTTCAAAAGTGATCTGACCACTGTTATCTGCATCTATCATCTTGAACATCTCTTTTAGTCCAGCTATCTCCTCCTCAGAAAGGCTCTCTGCAATGACCTGCATGATAGAAGAATTTACTTCGCTTTCTTAACTATGCAAGAAATCTTGGTTGGATTCCGTTCAGTCAATAAATCCAAAACCATCAAGTTCTTTTTCCCAGGTATTTTGCACAAACAGTGTCAGAAAATAATAAATAGGAAGTTGTCCTTGTGAGCTAGGCACTCTTAACCATCACAAAGACAGATGATTTGCATCAGAATAATCCTTTAGATCCCTCATGATTTCTATCCCAAAATGTGTTTCGTAGATTCTTATACTTACTCTGAGAGCCATTTTCTTGAGCTTGTTCATCGCAGAAAATTGCTTCATACGACTTAATACAGCTGAGTCCAACGGCTTGTCAGGAGCTACACCATCTACTTGTACCCAAGGGTGGCCTACAAGGAATTCAGAAAGCATATCAGTAGTGAAATTCAAAATATTATTGTAAATAAACAGGTTTTAAAAGCATGCTTTCCAGCAATAAAATATGACTATAGGACCAACTAAAACAACAGCCGTCTCAGCTTCCCACCAAGCTAGATATGAAAGCAAAACTTCTGTTTAAAATTTATCAAGTTACATCATGGCTACAATTTTTCATTACTTTTTGTAGTGACTTGTATCGAAATTCCAAACATAGTTACACCAGAGGAAAACTTACTTTGAACTATTCCAAACATAGTTACACCAGAGGAAAACTTATTTTGAACTAACACAACTGCTTCAGTAATTCCACAATTTGGTCTTACTAGGCTAAAGTTCACTCTATGATGACTTCAAAGAGTGTGATAAGCAGTAGTTTTTAAATTAATAATATCACTCATCTGCAACGCAACATCCTATAAAGATAACTTCCAAATGTTACAATAAAAAGATTCCTCAAATGTAAACTTATGTCAATTCCACATTTTCAAAAACTTTTGAGTTTCTTTTATATTAAAATTATAAACCGTCCTCAAAAATTATAAAAATATATCCCACGTGGCAGGTCACATAAGCTAACTTAATGGTGCTCTATAACAAGGACTGCCATCAAGTTATACTTGATACAAATTGAGAGTTCATGAGTTAAAATTTGAAAAGAGAGTTTGGACTGATTTTGATAATTTGTTTAAAGTTGTGGATTAAAAATATATGTTCCCCAACAGAAAATGTCTAAATTAAGTATTTGACAAGACTCACATAGAACTTCATGTGCACTTATCCGCCGTCTGGGATCACGAACAAGCATTCTTCTCACTAGATCCTTGGCACCTTCAGAGATACTAGGCCAAGGGTCTGATGAAAAGTCAAGATCACCATGGAGGACCTCTTCAAATATACCCTGCTCAGTCTCTGCAACAGAATGATAATATTTGGAAATACATCATTCAGTGTCAAAATTTGGCAACTGTACAAGTCAAAAGAATAACCTGCCCAGAAGGGAGGCACCCCACTCAACAGAATGTACACAATTACTCCAGCACTCCACACATCAGCCTCTGGACCATAACGCTTCCTCAGAACTTCTGGAGCAACATAGTAGGGACTACCAACCACATCAGTGAACTTTTCTCCTGGAAAGAAAAAGAATTCAATCCATCTGCCAATTCCAGCATTAAAAGTAAAAATTGTGAAACATGATGATTGTAACTTGAATCAGCCCTAGAATAAGAAAGCCACGTTATTGAGGACCCAAAGGTATTATAATACTATGGCATATGGGACTAGGTCTCCTCAAGTGAGCCTGCAAACAGAGACGTTTATATTCAGCTATATGTCCTATTCTAAGATGGTAACCTGCACGTGTTCGTAAAATTGATATTTTAAAGAAACCACATAGTTGCATATTTAGCAGGCAAGAAAACTTGGGCGTGTGTATTCCACTTGGAGTTAGGTTTGAACAGCAGAAATTTATCAACAGCTGCCACTATCTGAAAAAGTTAACTGTAGGTCAAATTCACAAGATCCAGAAGGACTACTAAATGAGAAAGCAGCAGCTTAACATTAAACAAAATTGAAGAAAAAATGAGCTAGATCTTCTTCAATCAAAATTAAGAAAAGCAAGCAACAAACAAGCTAATTACGGACTTCGACAACTAATGAAAAAATCACAAGAAGAATTCAACAACTACGAAAACCAACAAATATACCTGGCTTGAAGAATATTGATAATCCAAAGTCAATCGTTTTGAGAAGGGAGTCTTCTTTTTTATCAACGAAAAGAAAATTCTCAGGTTTAAGATCCCGATGCATCACACCCAATGAGTGACAGGCTTCAACCACTCCAACTATGATTCTAGTAAGCTCAGCAGCTTTCCTTTCCGTATAATGTCCACGCTGAATAATCCTATCAAAGAGCTCACCGCCTGCACAAAGCTCCATAACAACATGCACTGCTATTGCATCCTCGTATGCTCCTTTGATTGATATGACATTGGGATTGCCAGCCAAATGATGCATTATTTGTATTTCCCTCCTCACATCCTCCACATCCTCATCACTGAGCAACTTTCTCTTTGCAATTGATTTGCAGGCGTACTCTTTCCCCGTTGCTTTCTCCATACAAAGGAATGTGGTCCCAAATTGCCCTTGTCCCAGTTTCCTCCCTAGACTATAGAACTCCTTTAAGTTACCAGTTTTAGTTTGTAAAACAGAACCAACTCTCAGCCCAGCACTAGAGACCCTTTTCATTTGAGCGGGTTTCTTTGGTTTTGCATGCTGCTCTGATTTCTCCGGCTTTTCTGGTTTCTCTGGCTTTGGCATCGTTACTGGCTCTGGTGGTTTGTTCTGAACTGGTGATTGCAATTCAGGGTCATTAGTCGTCCCCTTGTGGACAGACTCTGAATGAATTTGAGACGCTGTGTCATCTGGTGCTCGTGACCGCCACACTGCACCTGAGACTGTCTGAAAGAAGCCATTCTTCGTAATACTCGGTCCAACACAAGTATTGCCCATCTAGGATTCTCTCAATCACTTCTACATCAAGATCTATCTTATCAACTGCACTGATACAAGATCTATCTTATCAACTGCACTGATACAAAAGTAAATTGATGATCTCAACTTCGGAAACTGAAAAAAGTCATGCCAAGATGAAAGCTTGGATGGTAGCTGACCAAATGAATATCAATTAGACTCACTTAACAAGAGCTAATGCCAAGAGAGTCCCGTTGGAATAAAACAATAAAGATCAATAGCAAGATCAAAGTGATAAAACTAATTATAAAACAGTTAATGAAAAAGTTCAAAAGGAAAAGCGATGTGTAATCTAATCGATATATCACAACCAAATGATCAACCGTGTATTAAGCATAAATATAAACTGAACAAAAGAAAACTAAAAAACCCAGAATAGGTCAACAAACTTCCTGATTGCTTTAGTAACTAAATCTTCTTGTCAAAAATTAAATTTATCATTAGTTTAGTAACAGCCACAAATCAATTGTTGGATCTGAAAAACAATCAGAAGAAAAAGAAAATTGCAGCTGAAACACAAAAGTCCACGCGAAAAGAAATGGGAAAAGAAGCAAGCTCCTTGCAAGAGTATTTAAAAAAGAAAAAACTGAACTAGAGAAACGAAATCCCAAGTGAATGAAATGAAAAGAACCCATTTGAAGATTGATAAAAGTAAAGAATTCATTGCTATCTAGATACATATAATCCAGCACCAGCAAAACCAGAGAGTAGGTTTACCAGGTCATGGAAACGAAGTTGAAAAGTTTGAGAAGAAAAAAGGGGAAAAGGTAAGTGGCAGGGATGGTGGGATTATGACTTTCTTGGAGGGTAATGCGTTGTCCCTTTTTCTTGAGCTGGTAGCTTATTGTACGTGCAAAAATCTTGCGATTTGTTTATTGTAACGTAGGTTCAGACTTCGGACAGATGGCTTCGTCGTCGTGTCGTGTCTGTTCTGCTGTGTTTGAGAACTATTAATATTAAGCGTTTGAAAGCGCGTCGTCGTTGGATGACTGCTAACTCCGTGGTTTGCGGTTCATTTGCTCTCGAGGAAGGTTCTTTCTGGGTCGGACCCAAGTCCTACCTTCCTCCTCACCAATTAAGCGTTGATTTGCTTTCAAGGAAATGATATTATAGTATTTCGTGTTCCATTTTAATCAGCAAACAATATCATAGGATTAGATTTTAGTATCTAAATTCACATGATACATAACATTTCAAATCATTGTTTAATATTTGCTTTTAATGACTTAGTGACAGTAGAATGGACTGTGATGAAGCCTTAAAGTAGAAGGCCAAAATCATAACATTTTAAATTTCAGTTACAACTTGAAAAAATGTTAAATTAAAAAGAAGTTTAATATATTTAACTCGAATGACAAATATGACTTAATCTGCTCAACCCAGCCTGACTTCGGCCACAGTTGACTGGGCCATAGGTCAAGATTGCTTAGCCCACCTGGGTCATGTGTCGGGGTTGCTCCAACCCATCCCAGCCCGTGCTTGAAAACAATATTTTGTTAAAAATAACATAGTTTTCTTATTTTTTAAAAAAACATAAAGTCAGACCAGGCTAAAACTTGACCTGATATATTACCATCGCTACTTAATTTTGATATTTTACTATTTACGTTTTTTTCTAAATTTAACTCTTGACGGCCTGTTTGGTTCAAGGAATGGAATAGATAGGGAATAGAATAATTACTCATAGGAATAGAAAATATGAGGAATAGAACAGAATGAGTATTATTTTGTTTGATTTAAGAAATGGAATAGATAAAGAATTTCTATTCCAATGTTTGGTTTGAAAATATAAATTTGAAATAAGAAAGGAATAAATAATAAAAAGACCAAAATTTTCTTATTATTATTATTATTATTATTATTAAGTTTATCAATTATTATTAATTTGATTTTTATTATTATTATTATTATTATTATTATTATTATTAGTTATTTATTTATTTGTTTATTATTATTATTATTATTATTATTACTATTATTATTATTATTTATACGAAATTAACTTTCTTCTTCTTCTTTTTTACTCTTTCACACACGTTTTGGAGTAAGTAATCTTGTTTTGAACCAACTACCCGATAGACTGTACTCGGTGCTGGTTTCACCGGCATCTCCGTTGCTTGGCACTTGATGAAGGCAACTCGTCAGCCCATTTGTCTGTTTTTATTCTACGACATTTCTTATTGCCCATCACGTGTTTGTTTGATTGGTGTTTCTAGCAATGTTCGAAGGACTCAAATCTGAAGGTTGACTTGTACGATGAAATCGGCATCGAAGGAGGCGCTTCTGGGGTTTCTGGAGGTCTCCTTCACCCTTATTCCCCACACCACCTCACAAGACAAAATAACAAGAGGAACGAGGCTAAAAGAATCAAAACGAAAAACAATTAAAAGACATTACCAGTCAGAGGCAGTAAGCTTGAGCAAGACAGACTGAAGAGAAAAAGAGCCCAACTCCTTTTGGAAAATTGGAGCGTAAGATGCACGGCGGCAGGTGACGGCGACCGGTGACAACAAGGGTGACGTTGGTTTGTCGGAAGCTTGAATGTGAGAGGATAAGAGGAGGCTCGAAGATGTTTCAAGGTTAAAGAAGGATAAGAAGTTTCGGAGGGTGAACATGAGAGGATAAAGTTGTCTTCAGTAAGAAAACGTATTCTTCAAATAAGTAAAGATGGGTTGGGGTGGGGTTTGCGTATTCTCCAAAATTTAAGAATAGTTATTACTAATGTTTAGTTATTCCCGTCTTCATTTTTAACCAAACATGGATTTAGGAATTGGGTAGGAATGGGTTAGGAATAGAATGGCTATTCCATTCTACCAAACAGCCTGTGAAAGTAATAAAAGTGGCGCGTTGTTAGCTTTTCATGCATTTGAAATAAAACTATTAGTATAAAGAATATAATATTTATGTATAAAATTATGACAAATAATCATATTTTTATATTCTAATAATACCAAAAAAATAATTTCCTTCTTGGTAATAATTTTTAATTTTTTAATTAAATAAAAATCAATTAATATAAAACTTTTTTTAATCTTTTTATTGCATCTAATAAAGGTGTAAATCATTGCCTTTATGAAAAATGGATGATCAGTTGCTTAAAAACTAAATTAATACTATAGCAATATGTATAATTAATGCAAGTTAAGTGAATATAAGTATTCATAACTTGTAACTATAATAAATACAGAGAGTAAAAAGAAGGAGAAATAAACAATTTATAGTACCTCAACTAATTAGTTTGGTCTACGTTAACCTCCCTTCTCTTTTTAGAGAATTTTATTAATTTCTTCTTTCAATAAGTGAACAATAGCCTTTATATTATTTCTTCTTTTCTCATGGACAAAAACTCTTATAACCTTCTTATGTTTTAATAAATGATGAATCCATTGGCAATGGAACTCCAGTTACTATAACTCTCAAATAATGATCTTTTCTTTGCCTTATAAAGTTTATTCGAGATGTAACATGATCTTATAATGAATGCTTCTATTGAGGCATATTAATACTCAGACAAAATATCAATGCAGACACTAAATTTTTGTTCTATTTTTTTTATTATATTGCAAGTTTTATTTATAAATATATATATAAGTATTTTAATTCTTTAATTATGTCTTAATAAATTGATAATTAATATGATAATTGTAAATTGCATTGTATTTTAAGACATAATTTGATATGTGTTTAGCCGTTAATTCAATCATTTAGTATGTGTTTAGGTTTAAATTGTGTTTGTTTGTTAATTATTTATATTTTAAGTGTTTTATAGATTAGTACAATTCTTTGAGCTTAAATATTATATTTTTGAGATAACTTGATGTGTTTGTTAGTATTTCAGGGTCGATATTGAAGAAATGAGGAGTTTTGGAGACATTCAAGTCGAAACAATGACCCAAGCCATGATCGTGATAGAAGCTCCAAATTTGGCCCACGATAGTGACATAAGCCCAGGGATGGCCCACGATCGTGGCCTGCATCAGGTAGACGTATAGACACTCACGAACGTCAAGTTTCGAGAGATTTTTAGACTTTTTGGATTCAAAAAAACCTAGGGTTACCCAAAACACGAGAGGATATAAAAAGAACAAAAAAAGGTAGAGAAAAAAGCTTTTTGCATCACCCACCGTGCGAAACCCTAGAGAGAGATCATCGAGAGATAGAGGAAGAGAAGAAGGAAGAGAGAAGAGGAGAAGAAGCTGATTTGAAGTACTTCCCAGATCTGGAGATTTCCCGATGTCATTGCCTCCCTTCATCCATTTTAGATTGTATTTCCTGTTCTTTTCAATTTTATTACTGTATAGAATTAGATTGAATAGTTGATGATAAGATCTAGAATGTCGATGAAGTTTTAAGCTCACCTTCATAATTTTATTATTGAATTAATGAGAATCTAATTATTTATATGTTTATTAGATATTGTTGTGGTTTAATTCTACTATTGCATAATTCGATAATAAACTGAGTGTGTAAATTGAATGAAAAATGATTAAATTGGACTAACAAGAGTTAGGTGATTTAATAAAAAATAAAATTAAATCAGATTGATAATTTGTGCGAAGAGAGATCTTGTATAGGTTTTCGATAGTTTATTAGAGAAATTCAGAACTAATTAAGGTTTTGGATAAGTTGTTAACTGAGAGATTGAAACTTCCATAATCTGAATAAGGTTTATGATTTAGGGTTCATGGTTATAACTCGAGAGAGAGTAATCAACCCTAGAATAGTCTAGGACTAACAATCCAATAATTCATAATCAGTTAGGTTAACATTAAGGATAAGAAAATTTCCTTTCTTTCAATTGGTAATTTCCTTCGGTTGATTCTTTGGTGTGTTGCAAATTGCTTAATAATTAGTATTTTTGTGTTTGATTCTTAATTTGATTGATTGAATTAAATTCTCGTGTTAGTTTAGTTGCATCTTGAATGTCTTTTATTTGTTTCTGGCCCTAAATTTTAGGATTAGATTAGTTCCCTTCTCGTGGGATCGACACCTTTGGTATTACGCTAACGAACCATGCATTTGTAGATTATCGTGGGTTAATAATTAAAACTTACACATAACCAAACCCTAATCAAGTGTATGGCATCGTTGCTAGGGAGGCAATTAGTTTAGTTCTTTAGTCTAAAATGTTTTAGTTAATTTGTAAATTTTGTTCTTTCTTTCTATTTCTGAATTCTTGCTCTTTCATAAAGATAAGAGTTATGAGAAGTTCGAGTTGTACAGCTGAAACCTTAGAGCTAGATATCACTTAATTAGAATGATCAATTATGAAAGCTCGACGTGAAGAAGCAAAAGAAATCGCAAAAGCAACAATGGCTGAGGAATTTCAGCAAGATTTAGATCACGGAGCGAACCAAGGACATCAACAAAAAACCATTATGGATTTCATGAGACCAGGGTTCAATGCAGCTAACCAAGGAGTAGCTACGCCACCTATACAAGCAACCTCTTTTAAAATTAAACCAACCCTCCTAAACATGTTTTAACAAATTGTGCAATTATATGAACTAACGAATGAAGATCCTAATACACATATAGTAAATTTCCTTGAAATGTGCAACACCTTTCAATACCATCAGATATCAAAGGATTCGCTAAGAATTAGGCTTTTCTCCTTTATCCTAAGAGCTATAGCAAAGGCTTGGTACTACTCCCTCAACCCAACTAATGTCACCACTTGGGATTATGTAGCACCCCACTCACGCAAGACACGTTCCCGACATCTTGAATAATATCCGAGTTTGTGCCCCGCGAGGGTGGCATGCTAGAGCACTCAATCATTCAAAAATTGGTATATTTTTTTTAAACAACACCAAACATATGCGGAAATAATAACCAATTGGGGCCCACTTTCATTCATAAACAATTTCAATCAACACAATACAATCAATAGAAATTCAATAGCCAATTGGGGCCTATTATGTAACACCCTACTCCCGTGATGACCCGAACCCGACATCGATGGTGCACTCAATCTTTCAAAAGCCCACAAAATATTTTTTTGGAAAATCGATAACACAAAATGCGGAAATCGAAACTCAAATTGTGCCCACATTCATTCATAAACATTTTCACTTAACACAATTTTCAATAGCCATTCGGGCCCTTTCACAATTATAAAACA